>JARTUT010001941.1:0-34516 GCA_030674115.1 Micraspis discolor
AATGGGAGCTGATTTCGATAAAATGTCATACAAGGTGTGCAATTCACAATGAGATTACGTTCGGGTGATATACGGGTGTGCAATTTACAAGTACTTTTGTGTTTCGGGTTTTTTCAGTTTCAATTAGATTTTTCGTGTTACTTGGTGTTCTTTCGTGTTTTCTCGCGTTGTTTCGTGTAATTTCGGTTTCTTTCGTCTTTCTTCGGATTCTTCTTTGTTTTTTCGCGTTTCTTCGTGTTTTTCCTAAACTTTCATGTTTTTTCGCTTTCATCGGGTTTTTGACGTGTTTAGTGTTTCTGCGCGCTTCATTGATGTATGGGCCCTATTGATCTATGGTCTATATTGATCTATGGTCTATATTGATCCATGGGCCAATTGAACTACTGGCCTATTGAACTACTGGCCTATGGTCTAATATATTAAAATGATAAGATCGGGAACCAGAGAAAATTTTGACAGGTGGTCTCGTTAGGGACCCGCGAGGCGTAGCCGAGCGTGAGACCCGCAGGGCCGAACCCGGGGCAATCTTAAAACAGATCGAAAAGCCGTATCCTCTTCTAGGAGAAGCGACCCCGAAACCCCCCTGGGCGCTCTTAAAGTGCCCGGGAAATTTTCAAACGAAAATCGCGAAAATGACGTTTTTCGCGAAATCGCCAAAAGTGCCTCGGAAAAAGGAAATAGGCTCCGAAGCCGAAACGCCCAGCGTCCCGGACTCGCCACATATTCCGAGAGCGAGGACGTCCGGTTTCCTTAGATCCCATTAGAACTCCGGAGCCCCCTATTTCTAGGCTAAAATCCCGTAAGTAAAACGGCAATTTTAGTTTCGCCAGCCCCGCGAAACGTCAAAATCACCCATGATGCTTTCGCTCATTGCGGGCCTCTGGAGCCTCAAAACGCATTTTCGGCGGTAGAAAATGAAACTTGAGGAAATTCCCATCTCTGGGTACCAATTTTCATATCCAAGTAGCGAGATAAGGCCGCGAATTCTTCATTCGAAATTCGGCAATTTCTACGGTGAAATGAGGCAAAATGTCATAATTTCTCATACGATTCCGATGATAGCCGAACGCGAGCTCCAAATTTGAAAATACGGCATCAATTTTTCGCTCGATATGGCCGGTGGAAGATCTTTTGCGCCTTCCAAGGGCTCGACTAAGAATCTACAGGAGATTCCGAATCTCTAGATACCTACCACTTTTCGTGAATCGCAAGAAAAACACCTCAAATATGCGTTTGAAAATCGTCATTTCAGGCTCTATTTTCGCGCTAATTCATTTTCGTCCTTGAAGAATGCACACAGATCGCGATGAATCGCTATACAGGCTGTGCTATATCGAAAAAATCGCTATACAGGCTGTGCTTATGGAAAGCACTGATTTTCACCAGATTCTTTCTTCGAGAGATTTTCCGTCTGAATATTTTATGGAAAAAGCACCCACTGCGAATCAATTATAGAGTGGGTGTCCCAAATGCATTTTTCTTCAGGTTTTTTCGCGTATGGGCTCTAATTTCGATAAAATGGCATACAGGGTGTGCGATTTACAATTAATTTACGATCATGTGATATACGGGGTGTGCAATTTACAAGTTATTTTGCTGATTTCGATAAAACGTCATACAGGGTGTGCAATTTACAATGAGTTTACGATCGGGTGATATACGGGGTGTGCAATTTACAAGTACTTTTTGTTTTTGCGCGCTTTCGGTTTTATATTTCTCCGGGGTGTTTCGCGTGACTTCGTGTTTTTGCGCGCTTTCAAGTTATATGTATTCTCTCGGGATTTTTCAGGTTCCTTTGGATTATTTGTGTTGCTTGGGGTTCTTTCGTGTTTTCTCGCGTTGTTTCGTGTAATTTCGGTTTCTTTCGTGTAACTTTGGTTTCTTTCGTGTTTCTTCGGATTCTTTCGTGTTTTTCGCGTTTCTTCGTGTTTTTTCCAGTTCTTTCAAGTTTTTTCGCTTTCAACGGGTATTTTGACGTGTTTAGTGTTTCTGCGCGCTTCATTGATGTATGGGCCCTATTGATCTGTGGTCTATATTGATCTATGGTCCCTTATGATCTATGGTCTATATTGATCCATGGGCCTATTGATCTACCCGTTTACTAGTCTATTATATTAAAACGATAAGATCGGGGACCAGAGAAAATTGTGACAGGTGGTCCCGTCAGGGACCCGAAAGCGCAGCTTTCCGAGCAGCCCTGCAGGGCCGCTCGAGAGGGAATCTTAAAACAGATCGAAAAGGCGTATCCTGTTCTAGGAGAAGCGACCCCGAAAACCCCCGGGCGCTCTTGAAGTGCCCCAAATTTTGGAAAGAAAATCGCGAAATCAGCGATTTTCGCGAAATCGCCTAAAGTGCCTCAGAAAAACGAAATAGGCTCCGAAGCCGAAACGCCCAGCGTCCCGGACTCGCCACATATTCCGAGAGCGAGGACGTCCGGTTTCCTTAGAACTCATTAGAACTCCGGAGCCCCCCTATTTCTAGGCTAAAATCCCGTAAGTAAAACGGCAATTTTTAGTTTCGCCAGCCCCGCGAAACGTCAAAATCACCCATGATGCTTTCGCTCATTGCGGGCCTCTGGAGCCTCTAAACGCATTTTCGGCGGTAGAAAATGAAACTTGAGGAAATTCCCCATCTCTGGGTACCAATTTTCATATCCAAGTAGCGAGATAAGGCCGCGAATTCTTCATTCGAAATTCGGCAATTTCTACGGTGAAATGAGGCAAAATGTCATAATTTCTCATACGATTCCGATGATAGCCGAACGCGAGCTCCAAATTTGAAAATACGGCATCAATTTTTCGCTTGATATGGCCGGTGGGAGATCTTTTGCGCCTTCAAGCACTCGAATAAGAATATACAGGAGATTCCGAATCTCTAGATACCTACCACTTTTCGTGAATCGCAAGAAAAAAACACCTCAAATATGCGTTTGAAAATCGTCATTTCAGGCTCTATTTTCGCGCTAATTCATTTTCGTCCTTGAAGAATGCACACAGATCGCGATGAATCGCTATACAGGCTGTGCTTATGGAAAGCACTGATTTTCACCAGATTCTTTCTTCGAGAGATTTTCCGTCTGAATATTTTATGGAAAAAGCACCACTGCGAATCAATTATAGAGTGGGTGTCCCAAATGCATTTTTCTTCAGGTTTTTTCGCGTATGGGCTCTAATTTCGATAAAATGGCATACAGGGTGTGCGATTTACAATTAATTTACGATCATGTGATATACGGGGTGTGCAATTTACAAGTTATTTTGCTGATTTCGATAAAACGTGTTACGGAATATTTCGAAAATCCTTCATTCGCAGCGCGTCGCCGCCACTGCCTCCTGTAGATTCGCATAATCTCGATGTTGTTTAATTTCATTTTCCTTCTGCGAGGGTATTTATCGAACGATACAATAAAATAACATAATGTACCTGGATAAAAGCGTATTTCTTCGATACTGCGTATAGAAAACATATGTGTGGGGGATGTGAACCATTGCGAGGTCGAGATATTTTCATGATTATTTAATTAATCTTCATCGTTGTTGGCTTGTGAATTAGAAAGAATTTATCTGATTGATTTCGTTATTACGGATTAAAATAATTACACAGGCTGAGTGTCATTTTATTGTAATAGAGTTGTATCTACCTTCTTGTCTTACCTTACTTCTTTATTACATTCGATTTATCGGATTCTGACACGAAAAACCAACGTGAACTTCAGGCTTCCACAACAACTTGTAAGTACCTAGTTGAAAAATAGATATTCTCGAGAATTATATATGTGTTCTGAACGATTTATCTCATGTTAGGTTCTGTTTACAGGAGGCCCCTAACTTCCTGGTTACGTTTTTATTAATTCTCTACATTGAATTAGCTGGTATTTTCCTGTAGAGAGGATTCATTCCTTTTGCACGTTGCACGTGTGGATTTTCTACCACTTTCGATTTTCTGAGATCTTATTGGATTCGACCAGGTGCTCTTCAGGATAAGGAAAATCTTACATAATTCAGGTCAGACCTTACCATTTTTCTAAGCTTTGTAATACACTTTACGCTGGAAACAACATTCAGGCAAGAACTACGTTCGTCTCGAGTAAATATCATCGATGATTTGGAATTAATGTTCAATCTTACTCAAAATTTATGTTTGTACAAGATAATGTAATTAGGCAGAATGTATATTTTTGGAGATCAAATTTAGATCTTGTGAAGCGCTTGTAACGTTACAACCGTGGCAATCTCTTGGGTATCGAATAGGCTGATAATTTAACAGTATCGATTTATTTAGATTATATTTAAGTTGATAATTATTTAATATCTTACATCTCATTACTACTTGGATATTTCGTAATTAAAACCAAGGTTAGATCATGCAAAAATTGTTTATAAATTCAATAAATTACGTGGCGCCCACCTTATTGTAAAATTAATTCTTGTCTATTTGTCTTATTTGCAACCCACCCACTCTCCGACTGAAGGGCATAGTTATCCATAACACCAAGGATAGTTTTATATACTTATTTTTTTGTTCAGTTACAATTCAAATTTGATTGACGGCACGATTTTCTTTTGAGAAATCTGAACTGTAACAATTGGCGCCCAACGTGGGGCCTGCCTGACTCATTTTTTGTTGTTTCCATTTGCATTTTGATTTTTATTTTGAATCATTTCTGAATCAAGCGTCAGATAAGATTTTGATTGAATCCATTGGCGTACTGGTCGAGAGTATATTGTGTGAGAAAGCCTGCACTTATTTAACTATTAATATTGCTTTATTAAGTTTCCTGAATTTGATGGATGGTTGTTGGTTGATACCGTGTGTACCTATTTCCTAATATTTTTTTTTGTATAATTTTTTTTCGAATAATTTCATATTATCTTTGCCGCTGATAGAGTTGTATTCTGTAGTCGATTTTTACCGTGATATTGTTGATTCGTTACTTCGTTATTGAGGAGACAGTGGCGTGCGCATAAGTATCTGCATAAGTATCTCAGTAACGGTTGTTTTTTTTAGTGGAATATTGAATTCATTTAGTTTTTGTATTTATTCCGGAGAACACTTGAAAATTAAGGTTAATTTTTTTTTTGCAATCTTCAATATGTCATTGCGTTTCAATCTCAATAGGCTTAGGAAGGATGAGCTTCAGTATGAGTTATCAGTTAGAGGGTTTAAAACAACTCCGGAACAAACTGTCGTTGATATGCGTTCTTGCTTGCGTCCTTTGTTGAAGTTGGAGAGGGAAATCGGTCATTTTCATACCCAGAAATGGTGCTTGACGCGTCACAGGAGTTGAAAATTTGCACAGACAAATTCGTTTTGGTTCAAGATGATTTCGGAAAACCTGAGTTTAATAATGAGTTGGCTTTTACGCGCTTAACTCACATAAGCAATAGATTAATTAGAATTTCTTCGAATGTGCTCGATGATATGTTGTCGGAGAGATTGGATAAGTTGAAAATTGAAGTTAGTAATGCACTCGCAGCTGTTGAGTCGGGTCAGATAGCTGAGTATCCGGCGGATGTTATCGACAGTGATGATGGATCCGGTTCTGATTCTTCGAATGATGTAGATGCGCAGAAGCGTGCTGATCTGGCTTTGTTGAGAACGAGTACCGGAGACAATTTTGGTTTTCTTAACTCTTCTTGTAACATACAAAAGTGGAATTTAAAGTTTACTGGTGATCCGAAAGGTATGTCGGTTCATAATTTTTGGAGTGCGTTGAAGAGATGCGAAAAGCCAGAAATGTTGCTCACTCCAAGTTATTTGATTCGGCCATAGATTTATTTTCTGATAAGGCACTAATGTGGTATAGATCTAATCGTGAACGTTTTAGCGATTGGAACGGTTTGTCGGCGTTGTTAGTCAAACATTATGAACCACCGGATTATCGTCCAAGATTACTTAAAGATATAATGAACAGAACTCAAGATCAATCGGAATCTATCGTAGATTATTTAACTTGTATGAATTCCATGTTCAGACGTTATGGCGAGGTAGACGAAAATATTAAGTTGGGTATTCTGACTCGTAACTTGTCTCCGTTTTACTCAACACAGTTACCTACTGTTACATCGATACAGCAGTTAGAAGATGCTTGTCTCAAGTTGGAGACGAAGAAATTCAGAGCTGATAATTATGTGCCTCCATCGAGGAGACGGCATGGATATCTTGAACCGGACTTGGCGTTCATAGCTTCGGCGACACCGTCTACTTCTAATGGTGTTCATGATTCCGCAAATTTTGTATCTGAAGTTTCAACTTCTGGTGTGGGCGAACGTTTTAACTCGAGCAATATGATAATTTGTTGGAACTGTCAGAAGTCGGGACATTCACGTCGGTTCTGCTCCGAACCAAGGAAATTGTTGTGCTACCGTTGTGGGAAAATGGATGTGACGGTCAAAACTTGTCCACATTGCTCTGTTTCGGGAAACGGACAGCGGAGGCCCTAAATGGTCGCGATAGCGCTTCCGCATCCACAGAACCGACCTCATCTGATACTACCTTCGAAAATAAAATCCTTCTCGATTTCATTATATCTCATGCTCCTAATGATGAAAGGCCATATCTTACCGTGAATATATTAGGTTATTCGATAACCGGACTTCTGGATTCTGGGGCTGTGCGTACCGTTGTTGGACAGTCGGGCTATGATATATTGCAGCGTCTTGGTTTGAAGTTAACTCCTGATAATTCGTCATGTAGAGTTGCCAATGGTGAAATCTGTTCAAGTCCTGGCTATATAAAAACGCCTATTACGTTGAAGAATAAAATGCGTTGGATTGATATACTTGTGGTTCCTTCATTACCGCATCGGTTGATATTGGGGGTTGATTTTTGGCGAAAAATGGGTATAGTTCCCAAATTAAATGAAGATGTTTGGCATTTTTCCGATGGACCAATTGAATTGTCGCAGCTGTGTACTATAGAGAGCAAATCGCACTTGAGCGAGCTGCAGTCAAAATCTCTACAGACCTTGATTGACGAAAAATTTCGTCTTATGGGTGATGAAATTGGTTGTGCTAAAGTTCCAGAACATGAAATAGAATTACTACCCAATACTAAACCAATCAAACAGAGATGGTATCCCGTATCTCCAGCCAAGCAGAAGATTATTGATGAACATTTGGAGTCAATGTCGAGGAGTGGAATCATAGAACCTTCCAAAAGCCCTTGGTCATCTCCGGTATGTTTAGTTCCGAAACGTGATGGTTCCTTTAGATTTGTCGTAGATTATCGACAGTTAAACGCTGTAACTAAAAAGGATGCGTATCCGATACCGTACATTTCTGCGATTTTAGATCGTTTACGAGACGCTAGGTTTATATCGGGTCTTGACATAAAAAGTGCTTTTTTCCAGATCCCTATCGCTGAGAACTCTCGGGAGTATACTGCGTTTACGGTTCCTGGCAGAGGTTTATTTCAGTTTCGTCGTTTGCCGTTCGGGCTTACCAACTCTCCTGCTACTTGGCAACGAATAATAGATTCAATTTTGGGAGCAGACCTTCAACCTTCGGTTATGGTCTATCTAGATGATATAATTGTTGTTTCCCAAGACTTCGAAACACATTTAAAAACATTGAGTATGGTTTTCGATCGACTCATAGATGCTGGTTTAGTTGTGTCGCGGGAAAAATGTAGATTTTGTATGCCGGAACTCAGATACTTAGGTTACATAGTCGACGCGAGTGGACTACGAGCTGATCCAGAGAAGGTTCAAGCCATACTCGATATACCTCGTCCTAATTCGGTAGCTGAGATCAGAAGATTGATTGGCACAGCTTCTTGGTATCGTCGATTCATACCACATTTCTCTTCACTTATGGCACCACTTACTAACTTGACAAAGAAGAACGTTACTTGGTCTTGGTCAAATGAGTGTGAACGGTCTTTTCAGGAACTTAAAGAAAGTTTGTCTACGTCTCCCATATTATCGTGTCCAGATTACGATAAAACATTTACAGTACAGACAGATGCCTCTGGATACGGCATTGGAGCTGTCTTGACTCAGGAAGGACCTGATGGTGAGGAAAAGGTGATATCATATCTCTCCCGGTCACTAACTCGTCAAGAGAGAAATTTTTCCACCACAGAAAGAGAGTGCTTAGCTGTAATTTGGGCAGTTGAGAAGCTTAGACATTATTTGGAGGAACCTCTTTCAGAGTCATCACGGATCATCACAGTCTTCTTTGGTTGCAAAACCTTAAAGATCCACAAGGACGATTGGCACGATGGAGCTTGCGACTGATGCCGTATAGTTTCGAGATTGTTCATAGGAAGGGCAAAGATCACATTGTACCTGATTTATTGTCACGGTCTGTGCAGGATGACCTCAGTGCTGTTGAGACCGCCTCTTTTCCAAATTATTCCACGAGTTCTGATCGATGGTATCAGAACATGCTCCGTGATCTGGAGTTATCTCTGATAAGTTTTCCAAATGGAGAGTCGAGAATGGCGTTTTGCTTAAGTATGTTGCAGTGTCTGAGCCATTTCTGTCTCAGGAATCAGATAATTGGAAGATCGTAATTCCGAAAGATCATCGTGAAGCCTTGTTGAGATCATGTCATGATGATGTTACCTCGGGTCATCTTGGAGTGTTCAAGACTTTCTGGAGACTCAGGAAAAGATTTTATTGGCCTAAGATGAAAGCTGATGTCATAAGATATATAAGACAATGTAAAGTTTGTGCTGCCTGCAAACCCGAATTGAGATCACCCGCGGGATTGATGAGTCATAGACCAGATGTGAAAGAGCCGTGGCAGATGGTCAGCCTAGATTTTATAGGACCACTTCCAGCATCATCTCAGAATTTTAAATATTTGCTAGTTATTACCGACTACTTCAGCAAGTATGTGCTATTATCACCTATGCGTACGGCTACTGCTAAGTCACTATGCAGGTTCGTCGAGGAACAACTATTTTTAGTATATGGTGTTCCCCAAATTTTGATTTGTGATAATGGTGTCCAAATGCGAAGCAATGCGTTCCGAGAGCTGTGTGCAAAATATCGCACTAAAATTTTGTTTACGCCATCTTACTATCCTAGAGCGGATCCTACAGAGCGTACAAACCAAACAGTTAAGACAATGATTACTTGTTATCTGAAAGATAACCACCGCAAATGGGCAGATAACATTGCTGCTGTCGGTTGCGCGATTAGAACGGCGAGAAGTGAGGTTACCGGATATAGTCCATATTATATAAATTTTGGCCGAGTACATCATGTCAAAGGTGATGAATATGATCATTCTATTCAATCGCAAAATAAACCTGTAAGAGATGAAGATAGAAAGTTAGGGTTTGCTAAAGTCTTCGAAGATGTTCGACAACGTCTGATATCGGCGCAAGCAAGGAATCGGAAACATTACAACTTACGTCGCAGATCAGTGCATTTTAACTAGGGTGATTTGGTACTCCATAAAAATAAGGCATTGTCTAACGCTTCGGATGCATTCTGTTCGAAGTTGGCTCCTCGTTATGTTGGACCATTCATAGTAGCCAAAAGTTGGGTTCGTGGACTTATAGGCTGAAGGACGCCAAAGGTAACTTCAAAGGAGTGTGGCATGTACAGGATCTGAAGCCCACAATTTCTCCAGACGAATGCGTTTAGTTTCATGTGAGGTGGTCTTTCTTTTATCTTGCCATTTAGATCGAGTTGAGCATTTACTCAGTTATGGGTTCTAATATTTTTTTGTGTGATTTTTGTTCTTGTTGTCGGTCGTGCCTTTCTTCAAAAGTTCACTTCCTATCGATGGAAGGGGGGACTGTTACGGAATATTTCGAAAATCCTTCATTCGCAGCGCGTCGCCGCCACTGCCTCCTGTAGATTCGCATAATCTCGATGTTGTTTAATTTCATTTTCCTTCTGCGAGGGTATTTATCGAACGATACAATAAAATAACATAATGTACCTGGATAAAAAGCGTATTTCTTCGATACTGCGTATAGAAAACATATGTGTAGGGGATGTGTGAACCATTGCGAGGTCGAGATATTTTCATGATTATTTAATTAATCTTCATCGTTGTTGGCTTGTGAATTAGAAAGAATTTATCTGATTGATTTCGTTATTACGGATTAAAATAATTACACAGGCTGAGTGTCATTTTATTGTAATAGAGTTGTATCTACCTTCTTGTCTTACCTTACTTCTTTATTACATTCGATTTATCGGATTCTGACACGAAAAACCAACGTGAACTTCAGGCTTCCACAACAACTTGTAAGTAGTTGAAAAATAGATTTTCTCGAGAATTATATATGTGTTCTGAACGATTTATCTCATGTTAGGTTCTGTTTACAGGAGGCCACTAACTTCCTGGTTACGTTTTTATTAATTCTCTACATTGAATTAGCTGGTATTTTCCTGTAGAGAGGATTCATTCCTTTTTCACGTTGCACGTGTGGATTTTCTACCACTTTCGATTTTCTGAGATCTTATTGGATTCGACCAGGTGCTCTTCAGGATAAGGAAAATCTTACATAATTCAGGTCAGACCTTACCATTTTTCTAAGCTTTGTAATACACTTTACGCTGGAAACAACATTCAGGCAAGAACTACGTTCGTCTCGAGTAAATATCATCGATGATTTGGAATTAATGTTCAATCTTACTCAAAATTTATGTTTGTACAAGATAATGTAATTAGGCAGAATGTATATTTTGGAGATCAAATTTAGATCTTGTGAAGCGCTTGTAACGTTACAACCGTGGCAATCTCTTGGGTATCGAATAGGCTGATAATTTAACAGTATCGATTTATTTAGATTATATTTAAGTTGATAATTATTTAATATCTTACATCTCATTACTACTTGGATATTTCGTAATTAAAACCAAGGTTAGATCATGCAAAAATTGTTTATAAATTCAATAAATTACGTGGCGCCCACCTTATTGTAAAATTAATTCTTGTCTATTTGTCTTATTTGCAACCCACCCCACTCTCCGACTGAAGGGCATAGTTATCCATAACACCAAGGATAGTTTTATATACTTATTTTTTTTGTTCAGTTACTAGTAAGCCAGTAGATCAATAGGCCAGTAGATCTATGGGCCAATAGATCCATAAGCCAGTAGTTGAATAGGCCCATAGATCAATATAGACCATAGATCAATAATGCCCATACATCAGTGAAGCGCGCAGAAACACGAAACACGTCAAAAATCCGTTGAAAGCGAAAAATATGAAAGAACTGGAAAAAACACGGAAGAATCCGAAGAAACATGAAAAAAAAACCGAAGTTACACGAAAGAAACCGAAATTACACGAAACAACGCGAGAACACACGGAAGAACCACAAGTAACACAAAAATTCAAAGGAACCTGAAAAAACCCGAAAGAATACATATAACTTGAAAGCGCGCAAAAAACTCGAAGTCACGCGACACACCCCGGAGAAACACAAAAAACCGAAAGCGCGCAAAATAACAAAAATACTTGTAAATTGCACACCTTGTATATCACCCGATCGTAAACTCAAAGCAAATTGCATACCCTGTATGACATTTTATCGAAATCAGCTCTCATCCGCGAGAAAATTTGAAGAAAAAAGCATATGAGACACTCAGTATGCAATTGATTAGTAGTGAAAAAAATCCAAAAGAATATCGTTGTAACTCCATCTATTCGAGTTCAGTGGATACTACGAAGGAAGTATCAAAATTATTTGATGGAGATCCTATGTAGCACCCTGTATATGAATCGAAAATAATTTTTTCCATAAAAAAACCCAAAGGAACACAAAAAACTTGAGAGCGCGCAAAAAAATAAAAGTACTTGTAAATTGCACACCCCGTATATCACCCGATCGCAAATTCATTATAAATCGCATAATCTGTATGACATTTTAGCGAAATTGGCATCCACATGTGAAAAAACATGAACACTTTAAGAAAAATGCATATGGGACACCCGGTATATAATTGATTCACAGTGGGTGCTTTTATCATAAAAATCAAACCGAAAAAATATCGTTTCAAGTTCAGTGCATTCCACGAAGAAGAAAGAACCTGACCAAACATGAAAAAGAATAATAAAGCTCATTCCAATAGTACTTCCTTAGTGTTTTTAAAAACTTGCCTTCTGGTTGTGATAATATTTCTATAAACATATATATGAACATTTATTCATTAATTTTTAGCTTACATTTTCTTTAAGAAAACCAGGTAACATGTGTATTTAGAAAAAGATTTAGCAGGGTTCAAGGTATCACAGTACCATAAAAGTTACGTAGTGAAAAATTTGTTTCTGTAACGAATGTTGGTCATAATTCATAAGGCTAGATAATACAATTATAACTATACTACTGCAAGATGAATCCTAGTGTAATTTACTATTTTCTCAATAAAAGCATTGAAGTAATTTTTAAATTTGAAGTGTCCTCAATGAATTGATTCAGTTTATAAATGTTATTGATCGTAATTTACAAAATATAGAGAACCATTACTTGAATACAGTAATTTCAATAGAATTATTATGAAAGTTGCAACGCAGCAATCCTTAGCAATATATTTCACATGGTTTTTGGTTTAATTCTTCTCTACGAAGAACAATCTATTATGAAATGGAGCATAAAACCTGAAAATAACCAATAATTTCCAAACAATCTTGCTGAAATGTAGTAACGAATCCTTGGTAACTTTATCAAAAGTATCGAGTAGCTGTCATCAAAGGAATTTTGAGACTATAAAGTCTCTCTCTAGTCGAATGGGATATATCTCATAAACTTATGTATATTACTTGTAAAAGAGAACAAAGAGCAACGATTAGAAGCTCCAGTTTGTTTTTCATTCAAATAGCTTGAATAGGTGCACACCAATACCTTTGAGCTTTCTTCGATAAGCAACGTTATGCAAAATTCCAACCTGGAAAATTGTTTACAACATACAAATAAAACATTGATATCCTTTCAAATCAAGGTATTAGAAGCTGAAAATAAGGAAAATAAATCATTATGAAAACCAAATAAATATTATATTACCGCAAACGATTCATTTTTCAAGAGCTGAAATTGAAATGATCATTCCTCTCAAATACATTGTGTTTTATGAATTCTGAAAGAGAAAGAAAAGTTTAGAAGTGGTGTTATTTTAGGATTGGATACCTTCTTACCTGATTTGTGGAGATATATCCTTATTTTTTGAAGTATAAAGCATCATACATGCATTTGTTTACATTATTTGTTACAACCAAATATGATCGACCATTTCATTAATTGAGGAAAATCCTCCCTGTGAAAAAGGAAAGATACCTTGAATGAAAAATGACATTGTAGATTCTTTTATCTTCAATTTATAAGCATATAAATACCTTGGAAGCCTCTGTTGAGCAATTTTAACCCAAAATTTTAACCTCGGATGTTGTTCTGGCAATCCAAATCGATTACATTGATGATAATTCTGTCAGAGGGATTTATTATTGACTGGAAATAAAGGAAATAAATCATTATGAAAGCCAAATGTACATAATATTACCATTAACGGTCCGTTTCGATCGAATTTCTACGTGAAAAACCTAATGTCTCAAGTCCGATGAATCAGTCTTTATAACAGCACGGAATCACATGACGTAAATAAACAAAGTACCTACCTGGAAAGAATGCGCAGCGATAAGTAGACCCATTACACTCTCGTTATTATTTCGGTGTAGAAAGGAGAAAAAATTTAAAAATCGTATTGGGAATCTTGAAAATCTTGACGATTATCCATATTTAGTGTCGAACATTAGAAATAAAAATATTTTTGATACGGAATTTGACGTTTCTTGGAGGAAGTTATTTTAGTCTCGAAACCGGAAGTCGTTGCTCCATTTCGAAGACTCGATCGATCAAATCAATGATTGTTTATGTGGTTTTGTTCATAATCGAAAGGATGAAATTAAAAATCGACGGTAATGAGTTATGGAATAATTTATCGAATAATTTAGCGTCATAAATATTACGCCGGAGATGGAAATTGAGCAAAAGCGTCAGATTATGAATTTTTTTAGCCTGGAACCCGGCGTAATGTCAGAATCAAATTCGAGGCTGTACGAATTTCGGATTAGCAGTTATCGTGAAAGTTTGATAATGTTAAACTAAGTGGACGTCATTTCGATTTGTGTAATAGATTTCTAAACGATGTCGCGTAAGTCTTGAAGTGAAATTCGGAAGAAATTCGAACGTGACGGTTTCGAATTTGATGGATTTGTGTCAGTGTCGATTCTGTGATCTGTGGAAATCGTGTAGACGTCAAAAATTGCCAATTTTCAAACGGCGTTTTCTACAATTTCCAGTTGGAATCCGGGAAAAAAGGTAGGCCTATACTTTGTGAGGATTCTTCGGGAACGGTTTTTCGTTCGCGGCGCCCCGCGATTCCCCGCGGTTTATGCAAACACTTCGTCCAAGTAAGCCCCCGTTTTAGCTCAATTTCAAAAATTGCCAATTTTCAGACCGCGTTTTTTACAATTTCCAGTTCGAATCCGAGAAAAAGAATAGGCCTATACTTTGTGAGGATTCTTCGGGAACGGTTTTACGTTCGCGGCGTCCAGCACGGAGCCGCCGTTTATGCAAACACTTCGTCCAAGTAAACCCACCTTTTACCCCAATTTCACACTCTATGACTCTTATCATTTTAGTATATAGTACTAGTAAGCGGGTAGATCAATAGGCCCGTAGATCCATAGGCCAGTAGTTCAATAGGCCAGTAGTTCAATAGGCCAGTAGTTCAATAGGCCAGTAGTTCAATTGGCCAGTAGTTCAATTGGCCCATGGATCAATATAGACCATAGATCAATATAGACCATAGATCAATAGGGCCCATACATCAATGAAGCGCGCAGAAACACGAAACACGTCAAGAAACCCGTTGAAAGCGAAAAAACATGAAAGTACTGGAAAAAACGCGAAAAAACACGGAAGAATCCGAAGAAACCTGGAAGAATCCGAAGATACATGAAAGAAACCGAAATTACACGAAACAACGCGAGAAAACACGAAAGAAACCCAAGTAACACAAAAAATCCAAAGGAACCTGAGAAAATCCCGAAAGAATGCATATAACTTGAAAGCGCACAAAAAAACTCGAAGTCACGCGAAACACCCCGGAGAAATACAAAAAAACCGAAAGCGCGCAAAAAAACAAAATTACTTGTATATTGCACACCCCGTATATCACCCGATTGTAAACTCATTGTAAATTGCACACCCTGTATGACATTTTATCGAAATCAGCCAAATAACTTGTAAATTGCACACCCCGTATATCACATGATCGCAAATTCATTGTAACTCGCACACCCTGTATGACATTTTATCAAAATTAGATCCCATACGCGAAAAATCATGATCACTTGCACATAGGACACCCACTATATAATCGATTCGTAGTGGGTGCTTTTTCCATGAAAATGCAGATGGAAAAACTCTCGAAGAAAGACCCTGGTGAAAGTCAGTGCTTCCAATGGGCACAGCCCGTACATAAATCGAAAATAATTTTTCATAAAAATTAACCCAAAGAATATCGTTGTAACTCCATCTATTCGAATTCAATAATTACCACGAAGGAAGTATCAAAATTATTCTATGGACCTCCTATGTAACACCCCGTATATGAATCGAAAATAATTTTTCCAAAAAAAAACCCGAAGGAACACAAAAAACTTGAGAGCGCGAAAGAAAACAGAAGAACTTGTAAGGTGCTCACCCCGTATATCACCCGATCGCAAATTCATTGTAAATCGCACACCCTGTATGACATTTTACCGAAATTAGCCTCCACACGTGAAAAAGCATGATGAAAAATGCATATGGGACACCCTGTATATAATTGATTTGCAGTGGGTGCTTTCATCATAAAAAACAAACCGAAAGAAAGTCGTTTTAACTCTATCGTTTCAAGTTCGGTGCATTCCATGAAGAAAAAACCCGACCAAACGCGGAAAAACGTGAAAGAACCCAAAGAAACACGAAAGAACGAAAAAAATCCAAAGGAACCGAAAAAACCCCGAAGGAGCACAAAATCACCGAAAGCGCGCAAAAAAACTCGAAGGAATGCTAAACACCCCGAGGTAGCACAAAAAACCGAAAGCGTGCAAAAAATATCAAAAGAACTTTTAAATTGCACACCCTGTATATCAATCAATCGCGAAATCATTGTTAATGGCACACCCTGTATGAGATTTCATTGAATTTAGCTCACTTACGCGGAAATGGACGAAAACTCGAGAAAAACTCTGGTGAATGTCAGTGCTACTCAGATCTGACACCCTGTATATGAATCGAATATATTTTATCGAATTGAGAACCAAAACACACCGAAGAAACAAAAAAAACTCGAATTTGCGCACAAAAAACCAAAATAACTTGTCAATTGCACACCTCGTATATCACATGATCGCAAATTCATTGTAAATCGTTTACCCTGTATGACATTTTATCGAAATTAGATCCCACTCACTAATTGCTTTTTCCATAAAAATTCAGACGGAAAATTTCTCGAAGAAAGAATCTGATGAAAATCAGTGCTTCCCATGGGCACAGCCTAGATAGCGATTTTTTTAATGCACAACCCGTGTACAGCAATAATGCACAACCCCTGTACAGCAATCCATCGCGATCGGTTCGTTCTTCAAGGACGAAAATGGAATGGCGCGTAAATCGAGCCAAAAATGCCGATTTTCAAACGCATAATTTAGGTATTTTTTGTTCGATTCGCGATCTGTAAGTGGTATCAGGAGATTCGGAATCTCCTGTAGATTCTTATTCGACCACTCGAAAGGCCTAAATAATCTTTCAGCGCCCATATCGAGTGAAAAATCGATGCCGGATTTTGAAAATTGGAGCTCGCGTTCGGCTATCCTCGGAATGGAAACAGAAACTGACATTTAACCTCGCAATGTTGTGAAAATTACCGATTTTCGAATGAAGAATTCACGGTATTATCTCGCTACTTGGATATGAAAATTGGTACCCAGAGATGGGGAATTTCCTCAAGTTTCGTTTTCTACCCTGGACAGGGCGTTTAGGGACGTGTAGAGCCCGCAGCGAGCGAAAGCATCAGGGAGGTTTTTGACGTTTCTCGGTACTCGCGGGTCGAAAAATTGCCGTTTTATCTGCATTATTTTCGTAACGATTTCGGATATTTCCCCGGTATTTGCCGCTACCACTCGTTGGGAAATTTCTTCTTCTTGAAAAAGCGACCGATCTCGGCCCTCGAGACGGCCCTGTTCGTCCGTGAGGTCTTCCCTTTGGGGACACTTTCGGCGATTTCGCCAAAAACGACGTTTTTCGACATTTTCGTTTGAAAATTTCGGGCACTTTAAGAGCGCCCGGGGGGTTTTTCTCGGTCGCTTCTCCTAGAAGAGGATACGCCCTTTCGATCCGTTTTAAGATTGCCTCTCGAGCGGCCCTGCGGGCCGCGGGCTCGGCTTCGCCTCGCGGGTCCCTGACGGGACCCGAAAATTCCAATTTTAACCACGCCCACCCTTATTGCTTTAATATAATAGACTAGTAAGCGGGTAGATCAATAGGCCCGTAGATCCATAGGCCAGTAGTTCAATAGGCCAGTAGTTCAATAGGCCAGTAGTTCAATAGGCCAGTAGTTCAATTGGCCAGTAGTTCAATTGGCCCATGGATCAATATAGACCATAGATCAATATAGACCATAGATCAATAGGGCCCATACATCAATGAAGCGCGCAGAAACACGAAACACGTCAAGAAACCCGTTGAAAGCGAAAAAACATGAAAGTACAGGAAAAAACGCGAAAAAACACGGAAGAATCCGAAGAAACCCGGAAGAAACCGAAGTTACATGAAAGAAACCGAAATTACACGAAACAACGCGAGAAAACACGAAAGAAACCCAAGTAACACAAAAAATCCAAAGGAACCTGAGAAAATCCCGAAAGAATACATATAACTTGAAAGCGTGCAAAAAAACTCGAAGTCACGCGAAACACCCCGGAGAAATACAAAAAAACCGAAAGCGCGCAATAAAACAAAAGTACTTGTATATTGCACACCCCGTATATCACCCGATCGTAAACTCATTGTAAATTGCACACCCTGTATGACATTTTATCGAAATTAGCAAAATAACTTGTAAATTGCACACCCCGTATATCACATGATTGCAAATTCATTGTAATTCGCACACCCTGTATGACATTTTACCGAAATTAGCCTCCACACGTGAAAAAACATGATGAAAAATGCATATGGGACACCCTGTATATAATTGATTTGCAGTGGGTGCTTTCATCATAAAAAACAAACCGAAAGAATATCGTTTTAACTCTATCGTTTCAAGTTCGGTGCATTCCATGAAGAAAGAACCCGACCAAACGCGGAAAAACGTGAAAGAACCCAAAGTAACACGAAAGAACGAAAAAAATCCAAAGGAAACGAAAAACCCCGAGGGAGCACAAAATCACCGAAAGCGCGCAAAAAAACTCGAAGGAAAGCTTGAAACCCCGAGGGAGCACAAAAAACCGAATGCGTGCAGAAAATAATGAAAGAACTTGTAAATTGCACACCCTGTATATCAATCGATCGCGAAATCATTGTTAATGGCACACCCTGTATGAGATTTCATTGAATTTAGCTCACTTACGCGGAAATGGACGAAAACTCGAGAAAAACTCTGGTGAATGTCAGCGCTACTGAGATCTGACACCCTGTATATGAATCGAATATATTTTATCGAATTCAGAACTGAAACACACCGAAGAAACACGAAAAACTCGAATTTGCGCACAAATAACCAAAATAACTTGTCAATTGCATACCTCGTATATCATGATCGCAAATTCATTGTAAATCGTTTACCCTGTATGACATTTTATCGAAATTAGATCCCACTCACTAATTGCTTTTTCCATAAAAATTCAGACGGAAAATCTCTCGAAGAAAGAATCTGGTGAAAATCAGCGCTTCCCATGGGCACAGCCTAGATAGCGATTATTTTAATGCACAACCCTGTACAGCAATAATGCACGACCCTGTACAGCAATCCATCGCGATCGGTTCGTTCTTCAAGGACGAAAATGGAATGGCGCGTAAATCGAGCCAAAAATGCCGATTTTCAAACGCATAATTTAGGCATTTTTGTTGGGATTCCTGAAATGTGAAAGGTATCTGGAGATTCGGAATTTCCCGTAGATTCTTATTCGACCGCTGGAAAGGCCTGAAAATCTTATACCGCCGAAATCGAGCGAAAAATCGATGCCGGATTTTGAAAATTGGAGCTCGCGTTCGGCTATCCTCGGAATGGAAACAGAAATTGACATTTCTCCTCGCGATATTGTGAAAATTACCGAACTTCGAACGAAGAATTCACGGCCTTATCTCGCTGCTTGGATATAAAAATTGGTACCCGGAGATGGGGAATTTCCTCAAGTTTCGTTTTCTACCCTGGACAGGGCGTTTAGGGACGTGTAGAGCCCGCAGCGAGCGAAAGCATCATAGGGGTTTTTGACGTTTTGCGGAGTTGGAGAATCCGAAAATTGCCCATTTTCTTACCAAATTTTCGTACCCATCCCGGGTAGCTCAGGGGTCCAGCTCGTAGCGGGAACCCCGGCGGTTCTTCCTCTCGAAATAGCGACCTCCCCGCCCCGCAAAACGGTCTATCTTCAGACGGGAACGTTCGAACGCGGGGACGCTTTCGGCGATTTCGCCAAAAACGACGTTTTTCGACTTTTTCGTTTGAAATTTTCGGGTATTTTAAGAGCGCCCGGGGGGTTTTTCTCGGTCGCTCCTCCTAGAGGAGGATACGCCCTTTCGATCCGTTTTAAGATTCCTTTCGAGCGGCCCTGCGGGCCGCGGGCTCGCTTCGCCTCGCGGGTCCCTTACGGGACCCGAAAATTCCAATTTTAACCACGCCCACCCTTATTGCTTTAATATTATAGACTAGTAAGCGGGTAGATCAATAGGCCCGTAGATCCATAGGCCAGTAGTTCAATAGGCCAGTAGTTCAATTGGCCCATGGATCAATATAGACCATAGATCAATATAGACCATAGATCAATATAGACCATAGATCAATAGGGCTCATACATCAATGAAGCGCGCAGAAACACTAAACACGTCAAAAAACCCGATGAGAGCGAAAAATCATAAAAGTATTGGAAAAACACGAAGAAACGCGAAAAAACACGGAAGAATCCGAAGAAAGACGAAAGAAACCGAAGTTACACGAAAGAAACCGAAATTACACGAAACAACGCGAGAAAACACGAAAGAACACCAAGTAACACAAAAAATTTAATGGAACCTGAAAAAAACCCGAAACACAAAAGTACTTGTAAATTGCACACCCCGTATATCACCCGATCGTAAACTCATTGTAAATTGCACACCTTGTATGACATTTTATCGAAATCAGCTCCAATTCGCGTGAAAACTTGAAGGAGAATGCATATGAGACACTCAGTATACAATTGATTAGCAGTGAAAAAAAAAAAACCAAAGAATATCGTTGTTACTCCATCTATTCGAGTTCAGTAATTACCACGAAAGAAGTATCAAAATTATTCTATGGAGCTCCTATGTAACACACCGTATATGTTTCGAAGATAATTTTTCCGTAAAAAACCCGAAGGAACACAAAAACCTGAAAAAACTTGAGAGCGCGCAAAAAACAGAAGAACTTGTAAAGTGCTCACCCCGTATATCACCCGATCGCAAATTCATTGTAGATCGCACACCCTGTATGACATTTTACCGAAATTAGCTTTCACACGTGAAAAAACATGATGAAAAATGCATATGGGACACCCAGTATATAATTGATTTGCAGTAGGTGCTTTCATCATAAGAAACAAACCGAAAGAATATCGTTTTAACTCTATCGTTTCAAGTTCGGTGCATTCCACGAAGAAAGAACCCGACGAAACACGGAAAAACTTGAAAGAACCCGAAGTACCACGAATGAACGAAAAATATCCAAAGGAACCGAAAAAACCCCGAAGGAGCACAAAATCACCGAAAGCGCGCAAAAAAACTCGAAGGAAAGCTTAAAACCCCGAGAGAGCACAAAAAACCGAAAGCGTGCAAAAAATAATGAAAGAACTTTTAAATTGCACACCCTGTATATCAATCGATCGCGAAATCATTGTTAATGGCACACCCTGTATGGGATTTCATTGAATTAAGCTCCCTTACGCGGAAAAGCACAAAAGCTGGAGAAAAACTCTGGTTAATGTCAGCGCTACTCAGATCTGACACCCTGTATATGAATCGAATATATTTTATCGAATTAAGATCCAAAACTCCCCGAAACAACACAAAGACTCGAATTTGCGTAAAAAAAATCAAATTAACTTGTAAATTGCACACCCCGTATATCACCCGATCGCAAATTCATTGTGAATCGCACACCCTGTATGACATTATACCGAAATCAGCTCCCATTCGCGAGAGAACTTGAAGAAAATGCATATGGGACACCCCGTATATAATTGATTCGCAGTGGGTGCTTTCTTCATAAAAACAAACCGAAAGAATATCGTTTATAACTCTATCGTTTCGAGTTCAGTGCATTCCACCAAGAAAGAAACCGACCAAATACGAAAAACGCGGAAAACATGATAGAACCCTAAGTAACACGAAATCTCTCGAAGAAAGAATCTGGTGAAAATCAGTGCTTTCCATAAGCACAGCCTGTATAGCGATTTTTTCGAGATAGCACAGCCTGTATAGCGATTCATCGCGATCTGTGTGCATTCTTCAAGGACGAAAATGAATTAGCGCGAAAATAGAGCCTGAAATGACGATTTTCAAACGCATATTTGAGGTGTTTTTCTTGCGATTCACGAAAAGTGGTAGGTATCTAGAGATTCGGAATCTCCTGTAGATTCTTATTCGAGTGCTTGGAAGGCACAAACAATCTTTCACCGGCCATATCGAGCGAAAAATTGATGCCGTATTTTCAAATTTGGAGCTCGCGTTCGGCTATCATCGGAATCGTATGAGAAATTCTGACATTTTGCCTCATTTCACCGTATAAATTGCCGAATTTCGAATGAAGAATTCGCGGCCTTGACTCGCTACTTGGATGTGAAAATTGGTACCCAGAGATGGGAAATTTCACGTAGATTCGTTTTCTACCGATCGCGGGGCGATTTATATCGTTTTCGAGCGGCACGGAGGGAAAACGTAGGTGTGGTTTTTGACGTTTCAGGGAAGTCGCGAGTCTAAAAATTGCCGTTTTATATGCATAATTTTCGTATAGATTTCGAGGGGCTCCGCGGCTGAGCTCGTAGCCACGTATGGGGACGTTCTTCGTCCAGAAAAAGCGACCCCCCCCTTCCCGCGAGATGCTCCGGCTTCATAGGAGTACTTTCGCCCGTTTTTCGCCTTTGGGCGATTTCGCGAAAATGGCCGATTTCGCGATTTTCTTTCGAAAATTTCGGGCACTTTAAGAGCGCCCGGAGGGGGTTTCGGGGTCGCTTCTCCTAGAGGAGGATTCGCCTTTTCGATCTGTTTTAAGATTCCTCTCGAGCGGCCCTGCGGGCTGCTCTGAAAGCTACGCTTTCCGGGTCCCTGACGGGACCCGTTTCGATTTTTTCTGGTCCCCGATCTTATTACTTTATTATATAGACTAGTAAGCGGGTAGATCAATAGGCCCGTAGATCCATAGGCCCGTAGATCCATAGGCCAGTAGTTCAATTGGCCCATGGATCAATATAGACCATAGATCAATATAGACCGCAGATCAATAGGGCCCATACATCAATGAAGCGCGCCGAAACACGAAACACGTCAAATTACCCGTTGAAAGCGAAAAAGCTAGAAAGAACTGGAAAAAACACGGAGAAACGCGAAAAAACACGAAGGAATCCGAAGAAACACGAAAGAAACCGAAGTTATACGAAAGAAACCGAAATTACACGAAACATCGCGAGAAAACATGAAAGAACACCAAGTAACACAAAAAAATCTAAAGAAACCTGAAAAAACCCGAAACACAAAAGTACTTGTAAATTGCACACCCTGTATATCACCCGACCGTAAACTTATTGTAAATAGCACACCCTGTATGACATTTTATCGAAATCCGCTCCCATTCGCGAGAAAACTTGAAGGAGAATGCATATGAGACACTCAGTATACAATTGATTAGCAGTGAAAGAAAAAACCAAAAGAATATCGTTGTAACTCCATCTATTCGAGTTCAGTAATTACCACGAAGGAAGTATCAAAATTATTCTATGGAGCTCCTATGTAACACCCCGTATATGTTTCGAAGATAATTTTTCCGTAAAAACCCGAAGGAACACAAAAACTTGAAAAAACTTGAGAGCTCGCAAAAAACAGAAGAACTTGTAAAGTGCTCACCCCGTATATCACCCGATCGCAAATTCATTGTAAATCGCACACCCTGTATGACATTTTACCGAAATTAGCTTTCACACGTGAAAAACATGATGAAAAATGCATATGGGACACCCAGTATATAATTGATTTGCAGTGGGTGCTTTCATCATAAGAAACAAACCGAAAGAATATCGTTTTAACTCTATCGTTTCAAGTTCGGTGCATTCCACGAAGAAAGACGAAACACGGAAAAACTTGAAAGAACCCGAAGTACCACGAATGAACGAAAAATATCCAAAGGAACCGAAAAAACCCCGAAGGAGCACAAAATCACCGAAAGCGCGCAAAAAAACTCGAAGGAAAGCTTAAAACCCCGAGGGAGCACAAAAACCGAAAGCGTGCAAAAATAATGAAAGAACTTTTAAATTGCACACCCTGTATATCAATCGATCGCGAAATCATTGTTAATGGCACACCCTGTATGGGATTTCATTGAATTGAGCTCCCTTACGCGGAAAAGCACAAAAGCTGGAGAAAAACTCTGGTGAATGTCAGCGCTACTCAGATCTGACACCCTGTATATGAATCGAATATATTTTATCGAATTAAGATCCAAAACTCCCCGAAACAACACAAAAACTCGAATTTGCGCAAAAAAAATCAAATTAACTTGTAAATTGCACACCCCGTATATCACACGATCGCAAATTCATTGTGAATCGCACACCCTGTATGACATTATACCGAAATCAGCTCCCATTCGCGAGAGAACTTGAAAAAAGCATATGGGACACCCCGTATATAATTGATTCGCAGTGGGTGCTTTCTTCATAAAAAACAAACCGAAAGAATATCGTTTACAACTCTATCGTTTCGAGTTCAGTGCATTCCACCAAGAAAGAAACCGACCAAATACGAAAAAACGCGGAAAACATGATAGAACCCTAAGTAACACGAAATCTCTCGAAGAAAGAATCTGGTGAAAATCAGTGCTTTCCATAAGCACAGCCTGTATAGCGATTTTTTCGAGATAGCACAGCCTGTATAGCGATTCATCGCGATCTGTGTGCATTCTTCAAGGACGAAAATGAATTAGCGCGAAAATAGAGCCTGAAATGACGATTTTCAAACGCATATTTGAGGTGTTTTTCTTGCGATTCGTGAACTGCGGGTGCTGTCTAGAGATTCGGAATCTCCTGTAGATTCTTAATCGAGCACTCGGAAGGCCTGAAAAATCTTCGACCGCCCATATCGAGCGAAAAATTGATGCCGTATTTTCAAATTTGGAGCTCGCGTTCGGCTATCATCGGAATCGTATGAGAAACTATGACACTTCTGATCGAAATATCGAGGAAATTGCCGAATTTCGAATGAAGAATTCGCGGCCTTATATCGCTACTTGGATATGAAAATTGGTACCCAGAGATGGGAAATTTCACGTAGATTCGTTTTCTACCGATCGCGGGGCGATTTGTATCGTTTTCGACCGGCACGGAGGAAAACGTAGGTGTGGTTTTGACGTTTCAGGAAGTCGCGAGTCTAAAAATTGCCGTTTTATATGCATATTTTTCGTATAGATTTCGAGGGCTCCGCGGCTGAGCTCGTAGCCACGCATGGGGACGTTCCTCGTCCAGAAAAAGCGACCCCTCTCCCGCGAGATGCTCCGGCTTCGTAGGAGTACTTTCGCCCGTTTTTCGCCTTTGGGCGATTTCGCGAAAATGGCCGATTTCGCGATTTTAGTTTGAAAATTTCGGGCACTTTGAGAGCGCCCGGGGTGTGCTTCGGGGTCGCTTCTCCTAGAAGAGGATACGCCTTTTCGATCTGTTTTAAGATTCCCTCTCGAGCGGCCCTGCGGGCTGCTCGGAAAGCTACGCTTTCCGGGTCCCTGGCGGGACCCGTTTCGATTTTTTTTCTCTGGTCCCCGATCTTATTACTTTATTATATAGACAATTCAAATTTGATTGACGGCACGATTTTTTTTTGAGAAATCTGAACTGTAACAAACGTCATACAGGGTGTGCAATTTACAATGAGTTTACGATCGGGTGATATACGGGGTGTGCAATTTACAAGTACTTTTGTTTTTTTGCGCGCTTTCGGTTTTTTATATTTCTCCGGGGTGTTTCGCGTGACTTCGAGTTTTTTGCGCGCTTTCAAGTTATATGTATTCTCTCGGGATTTTTTCAGGTTCCTTTGGATTATTTGTGTTGCTTGGGGTTCTTTCGTGTTTTATCGCGTTGTTTAGTGTAATTTCGGTTTCTTTCGTGTAACTTCGGTTTCTTTCGTGTTTCTTCGGATTCTTTCGTGTTTTTTCACGTTTCTTCGTGTTTTTTCCAGTTCTTTCAAGTTTTTTTCGCTTTCAACAGGTATTTTGACGTGTTTAGTGTTTCTGCGCGCTTCATTGATGTATGGGCCCTATTGATCTGTGGTCTATATTGATCTATGGTCCCTTATGATCTATGGTCTATATTGATCCATGGGCCTATTGATCTACCCGCTTACTAGTCTAATATATTAAAATGATAAGATCGGGGACCAGAGAAAATTTTGACAGGTGGTCCCGTCAGGGACCCGGAAAGCGAAGCTTTTCTTGCGGCCCGCAGGGCCGCTAGAGAGGGAATCTTAAAACAGATCGAAAAGGCGTATCCTGTTCTAGGAGAAGCGACCACGAAACCCCCCCCCCGCTCCCTCCAAGTGCCCCAAATTTTCGAAAGAAAATCGCGAAATCGGCCATTTTCGCGAAATCGCCCAAAGGCTAAAAACTGTAGAAAGTACTCCTATGAAGCCGGAGCATCTCGCGGGAGGGTCGCTTTTTCTGGACGAAGAACGTCCCCATACGTGGCTACGAGCTCAGCCGCGGAGCCCCCGGAATCTATACGAAAATTATGCATATAAAACGGCAATTTTTATACTCTCGACTTCCTGAAACGTCAAAACCGCACCTACGTTTTCCCTCCGTGCCGCTCGAAAACGATATAAATCGCCTCGCGATCGGTAGAAAACGAATCTACGTGAAATTTCCCATCTCTGGGTACCAATTTTCACATCCAAGTAGCGAGTCAAGGCCGGGGATATTCATTCCAAATTCGGCAATTTTCTCGATAATTCGAGGAGAAGTGTCATATTTTATCATACGATTCCGATGATAGCCGAACGCGAGCTCCAAATTTGAAAATACGGCATCAATTTTTCGCTCGATATGGGCGGTTGAAGATTGTTTGCGTTTTCCAAGCACTCGAATAAGAATCTACAGGAGATTCCGAATCTCTAGACAGCACCTGCGATTCACGAATCGAAAGAAAAACACCTCAAATAAGCGTTTGAAAATCGTCCTTTTTCAGTCCATTTTCGCGCTAATTCATTTTTTCCATCTTGAAGTGATATAGTTCGATGTTCGTTCGAGCCCGGTCAGTTATCATAAAACGTCAAACGACGAACGAGGAATAGATCATTTCAAGTATAAAATTGGTGGAATTGGACGGTTATAGGTAATATTATGCATTATATTCGTGTCTCATAACGATTTATTCCCTTTATTTTCAGTAAATAATATCAGGAATATCAAGGAATAATAAAATGGATGTCAATACTGTCAATACTACATATTTTGTAAACACGATCTGGAGTTGAAAAATTAGCTCGAAATTGGTTGAAAGAGAGGTTCTCAGGTATTTATTCGATTATAAATCAAAGATAAATCAATCAAGCGTATCGACTCATTTCAGTTATCTCTCAAGAATGAACGAATAAGCGAAATATGAATATATTGTTCATATATGTAAACAACGGATATTCTCAAAAGAACCTTCAAGCAGGTAGGATTTTCCTCTCATAAAGTGTAACCCTTCTTTTAATTCAGTTCAAACGGCCTCAGAAATCACGGATAGACCGAGATTTTACGTTTTGAATTTGCTAATATTCCTTCGTTCCATTCTGTCACAAATTTCCCACGGAGAAACCCGAACGGGTTTCGCGATTCAATCGTCTTGAAATCATAGACCTTGAGGCAATTGTATAGAATCACAGAATAAATAGTTGGAAACGCAAAACTTCCGATCGACGATCGGATCTACTCGGTTCACGAAATTCCAAGTTCCTGTTACATCTTCGGACCATTATCGAATAATTTTTATTTTATCTTTGTGAAATTCACCAATCGCGAATCGATCGAATTGAAAGGAGGATATTACTTTTTTTTTTTATTGGAAAAAGCACCCAATGTGATTCAATTGTATACAGGGTGTCCCATGTGCGTAATCTATTATTAACAAATACTTTCCATCGAGTTATTTCGGCTGTTCGACTTACGGGTTCTTAATTCGATAAAATATTTTCGATTCATATACAGGGTGTCAGATCCGAGTAGCGCTGACATTCACCAGAGTTTTTCTCAAATTTTCATGCTTTCCCGCGTAAGGGAGGGATTCAATGAAATCTCATACAGGGTGTGCCATTAACAATGATTTCGCGATCGATTGATATACAGGGCGTGCAATTTAAAAGTTTTTTCATTATTTTTTGCACGCTTTCGGTTTTTTGTGCTCCCTCGGGGTTTTAAGCTTTCCTTCGAGTTTTTTTGCGCGCTTAAGTTGATTTTGTGCTCCTTCGGGGTTTTTTGATTTCCTTTGGATTTTTTTCGTTCTTTCGTGTTACTTTGGGTTCTATCATGTTTTTTCGCGTTTTTTCGTATTTGGTCGGGTCCTTTCTTGGTGGAATGCACTGAACTTGAAACGATAGAGTTATAAACGATATTCGTTCGGTTTGTTTTTTTATGATGAAAGCACCCACTGCGAATCAATTATATACGGGGTGTCCCATATGCATTTTTCTTCGAGTTTTCTCGCGAATGGGAGCTGATTTCGGTATAATGTCATACAGGGTGTGCGATTTACAATGAATTTGCGATCGGGAGATAAACGGGGTGAGCACTTTATAAGTTCTTCTGTTTTTGCGCGCTCTCGAGTTTTTTCAAGTTTTTGTGTTCCTTCGGGTTTTTTTACGGAAAAATTATTTTCGAAACATATACGGGGTGTTACATGGGAGCTCTGTAGAATAATTTTGATACTTCCTTCGTGGTAATTACTGAACTCGAATAGATGGAGTTACAACGATATTCTTCTGGTTTTATTTTTCACTGCTAATCAATTGTATACTGAGTGTCTCATATGCATTTTTCTTCAAATTTTCTCGCTGATTTCGATAAAATAACATACATTGTGTGCAATTCACAATGAGTTTATGATCGGGTGATATACGGGGTGTGCAATTTACAATGAGTTTACGATCGGGTGATATACGGGGTGTGCAATTTACAAGTACGTTTGTGTTTCGGGTTTTTTCAGGTTCCTTTAGATTTTTGTGTTACTTGATATTCTTTCGTGTTTTCTCGCGTTGTTTCGTGTAATTTCGGTTTTTTTCGTGTAACCGGATTCCGTGGATTCTTCCGTGTTTTTTCGCGTTTCTCTGTGTTTTTTCCAGTTCTTCCATGTTTTTTCGCTTTCAACGGGTTTTTTGACGTGTTTCGTGTTTCTGCGCGCTTCATTGATGTATGGGCCCTATTGATCTATGGTCTATATTTATATATGGTCTATATAGATCCATGGGCCAATTGAACTACTGGCCTATTGAACTACTGGCCTATTGAACTACTGGCCTATGGATCTACGGGCCTATTGATCTACCCGCTTACTAGTCTATTATATTAAAACGATTAGATCGGGAACCAGAAAAAATCGAAAATGGTCCCGTGAGAGGGACCCGGAAAGCGAGCTTTGAGCAGCCCGCAGGGCCGCTCGAGAATGAATCTTAAAACAGATCGAAAAGGCGTATCCTCTTCTAGGAGAAGCGACCCCGAAACCCGCCCCGGGCGCTCTTAAAGTGCCCGAAATTTTCGAAAGAAAATCGCGAAATCGGCCATTTTCGCGAAATCGCCCAAAGGCGAAAAACGGTAGAAAGTACTCCTATGAAGCCGGAGCATCTCGCGGGGAGGGGGTCGCTTTTTCTGGACGAAGAACGTCCCCATACGTGGCTACGAGCTCAGCCGCGGAGCCCCGGAATCTATACGAAAATTATGCATATAAAACGGCAATTTTTATACTCTCGACTTCCTGAAACGTCAAAAACCGCACCTACGTTTTCCTTCGTGCCGCTCGAAAACGATATAAATCGCCCCGCGATCGGTAGAAAACGAATCTACGTGAAATTTCCCATCTCTGGGTACCAATCTTCATATCCAAGTAGCGAGTCATGGCCGGGGATATTCATTCCAAATTCGGCAATTTTCTCGATAATTCGAGGAGAAGTGTCATATTTTATCATACGATTCCGATGATAGCCGAACGCGAGCTCCAAATTTGAAAATACGCCATCAATTTTTCGCTCGATATGGGCGGTTGAAGATTGTTTGCGTTTTCCAAGCACTCGAACAAGAATCTACAGGAGATTTCGAATCTCTAGACAGCACCTGCGATTCACGAATCGAAAGAAAAACACCTCAAATAAGCGTTTGAAAATCATCCTTTTTCAGTCCATTTTCCCGCTAATTCATTTTTTCCATCTTGAAGTGATATATTTCGATGTTCGTTCGAGCCCGGTCAGTTATCATAAAACGTCAAACGACGAACGAGGAATAGATCATTTCAAGTATAAAATTGGTGGAATTGGACCGTTATAGGTAATATTATGCATTATATTCGTGTCTCATAACGATTTATTCCCTTTATTTTCAGTAAATAACATGAAGGAATATCAAAAAATAATACAATCGATGTCAATACGACGATATTATGTAAAGACGATCTGGAGTTGAAAAATTAGCTCGAAATTGGTTTAAAGAGAGGTTCTCAGGTATTTATTCGATTATAAATCAAAGATAAATCAATCAAGCGTATCGATTCATTTCAGTTATCTCTCAAGAATGAACGCATATGCGTTACATACATGTAAACAACGGATATTCTCAAAAGAACCTTCAAGCAGGTAGGATTTTCCTTACATAAACTGTAACCCTTCTTTTAATTCAGTACAAACGGCCTCAGAAATCACGGATAGACCGAGATTTTCCGTTTTGAATTCATTCATTTCATTCTGTCACAATTTTCCCACGGAGAAACCCGAACGGGTTTCGCGATTCAATCGTCTTGAAATCATAGACCTTGAGGCAATTGTATAGAATCACAGAATAAATAGTTGGAAACACAAAACTTCCGATCGACGATCGGATCTACTCGGTTCACGAAATTCCAAGTTCCCGATTACATCTTCGGACCATTATCGAATAATTTTTATTTTATCTTTGTGAAATTCACCGATTGCGAATTGATCGAATCGAAAGGATATTACTTAGGTTTTTTTTTATTGGAAAAAGCACCCAATGTGATTCAATTGTATACAGGGTGTCCCATGTGCGTAATCTATTATTAACAAATACTTTCCATCGAGTTATTTCGGCTGTTCGACTTACGGGTTCTTAATTCGATAAAATATTTTCGATTCATATACAGGGTGTCAGATCTGAGTAGCGCTGACATTCACCAGAGTTTTTCTCTAGCTTTCGTGCTTTTCCGCGTAAAGGAGCTAAGTTCAATGAAATCTCATACAGGGTGTGCCATTAACAATGATTTCGCGATCGATTGATATACAGGGCGTGCAATTTAAAAGTTTTTCCATTATTTTTGCACGCTTTCGGTTTTTTTGTGTGCTCCTCGGGGTTTTAAGCTTTCCTTCGAGTTTTTTTGCGCGCTTTCGTTGATTTTGTGCTCCTTTGGGGTTTTTTGATTTCCTTTGGATTTTTTTCGTTCTTTCGTGTTACTTTGGGTTCTATCATGTTTTTTCGCGTTTTTTCGTATTTGGTCGGGTTCTTTCTTTGTGAAATGCACTGAACTCGAAACGATAGAGTTATAAACGATATTCTTTCGGTTTGTTTTTTATGATAAAAGCACCCACTGCGAATCAATTATATACGGGGTGTCCCATATGCATTTTTTTTTTCTTCAAGTTTTCTCGCAAATGGGAGCTGATTTCGGTATAATGTCATACAGGGTGTGCGATTTACAATGAATTTGCGATCGGGTGATATACGGGGTGTGCAATTTACAAGTACTTTTGTGTTTCGGGTTTTTTTCAGGTTCCTTTAGATTTTTTGTGTTACTTGGTGTTCTTTCGTGTTTTCTCGCGTTGTTTCGTGTAATTTAGGTTTCTTTCGTGTAACTTCGGTTTCTTTCGTGTTCTTCGGTTTCTTTCGTGTTTTTTCGCGTTTCTTCGTGTTTTTTCCAGTTCTTTCAAGTTTTTTCGCTTTCAACGGGTATTTTGACGTGTTTCGTGTTTCTGCGCGCTTCATTGATGTATGGGCCCTATTGAGCTATGGTCTATATTGATCTATGGTCTATATTGATCCATGGGCCAATTGAACTACTGGCCTATTGGATCTACTGGCCTATGGATCTATCTGGACTACGGCCTATGGATCTACGAGCCTATTGATCTACCCGCTTACTAGTCTATTATATTAAAACGATAAGATCGGGAACCAGAGAAAAAATCGAAAATGGTCCCGTGAGGGACCCGGAAGCGTAGCTTTCGAGCGGCCCGCAGGGCCGCTCGAGAGGGAATCTTAAAACAGATCGAAAAGGCGTATCCTCTTCTAGGAGAAGCAACCCCGAAACCCGCCCCGGGCGCTCTTAAAGTGCCCGAAATTTTCGAAAGAAAATCGCGAAATCGGCCATTTTCGCGAAATCGCCCAAAGGCGAAAAACGGTAGAAAGTACTCCTATGAAGCCGGAGCATCTCGCGGGGAGGGGGTCGCTTTTTCTGGACGAAGAACGTCATCATACGTGGCTACGAGCTCAGCCGCGGAGCCCCGGAATCTATACGAAAATTATGCATATAAAACGGCAATTTTCATACTCTCGACTTCCCTGAAACGTCAAAAACCGCACCTACGTTTTCCCTCCGTGCCGGTCGAAAACGATATAAATCGCCCCGCGATCGGTAGAAAACGAATCTACGTGAAATTTTCCATCTCTGGGTACCAATTTTCACATCCAAGTAGCGAGTCAAGGCCGGGGATATTCATTCCAAATTCGGCAATTTTCTCGATAATTCGAGGAGAAGTGTCATATTTTATCATACGATTCCGATGATAGCCGAACGCGAGCTCCAAATTTGAAAATACGGCATCAATTTTTCGCTCGATATGGGCGGTTGAAGATTGTTTGCGTTTTCCAAGCACTCGAATAAGAATCTACAGGAGATTCCGAATCTCTAGACAGCACCTGCGATTCACGAATCGAAAGAAAAACACCTCAAATAAGCGTTTCAAAATCGTCCTTTTTCAGTCCATTTTCGCGCTAATTCATTTTTTCCATCTTGAAGAGATATATTTCGATGTTCGTTCGAGCCGGTCAGTTTTCATAAAATGTCAAACGACGAACGAGGAATAGATCATTTCAAGTATAAAATTGGTGGAATTGGGCCGTTATAGGTAATATTATGCATTATATTCGTGTCTCATAACGATTTATTCCCTTTATATTCAGTAAATAATATCAGGAATATCAAGGAATAATAAAATGGATGTCAATACTACATATTTTGTAAACACGATCTGGAGTTGAAAAATTAGCTCGAAATTGGTTCAAAGAGAGGTTCTCAGGTATTTATTCGATTATAAATCAAAGATAAATCAATCAAGCGTATCGATTCATTTCAGTTATCTCTCAAGAATGAACGAATAAGCGAAATATGAATATATTGTTCATATATGTAAACAACGGATATTCTCAAAAGAACCTTCAAGCAGGTAGGATTTTCCTCTCATAAAGTGTAACCCTTCTTTTAATTCAGTTCAAACGGCCTCAGAAATCACGGATAGACCGAGATTTTACGTTTTGAATTTGCTAATATTCCTTCATTCCATTCTGTCATAAATTCCCCACGGAGAAACCCGAACGGGTTTCGCGATTCAATCGTCTTGAAATCATAGACCTTGAGGCAATTGTATAGAATCACAGAATAAATAGTTGGAAACGCAAAACTTCCGATCGACGATCGGATCTACTCGGTTCACGAAATTCCAAGTTCCTGATTACATCTTCGGACCATTATCGAATAATTTTTATTTTATCTTTGTGAAATTCACCAATCGCGAATCGATCGAATTGAAAGGATATTACTTTGGTTTTTTTTTATTGGAAAAAGCACCCAATGTGATTCAATTGTATACAGGGTGTCCCATGTGCGTAATCTATTATTAACAAATACTTTCCATCGAGTTATTTCGGCTGTTCGACTTACGGGTTCTTAATTCGATAAAATATTTTCGATTCATATACAGGGTGTCAGATCCGAGTAGCGCTGACATTCACCAGAGTTTTTCTCAAATTTTCATGCTTTTCCGCGTAAGGGAGGGATTCAATGAAATCTCATACAGGGTGTGCCATTAACAATGATTTCGCGATCGATTGATATACAGGGCGTGCAATTTAAAAGTTTTTTCATTATTTTTGCACGCTTTCGGTTTTTGTGTGCTCGCCCGGGGTTTTAAGCTTTCCTTCGAGTTTTTTTGCGCGCTTAAGTTGATTTTGTGCTCCTTCGGGTTTTTTGATTTCCTTTGGATTTTTTCGTTCTTTCGTGTTACTTTGGGTTCTATCATGTTTTTTCGCGTTTTTTCGTATTTGGTCGGGTCCTTTCTTGGTGGAATGCACTGAACTTGAAACGATAGAGTTATAAACGATATTCGTTCGGTTTGTTTTTTATGATGAAAGCACCCACTGCGAATCAATTATATACAGGGTGTCCCATATGCATTTTTCTTCGAGTTTTCTCGCGAATGGGAGCTGATTTCGGTATAATGTCATACAGGGTGTGCGATTTACAATGAATTTGCGATCGGGTGATAAACGGGGTGAGCACTTTATAAGTTCTTCTGTTTTTGCGCGCTCTCGAGTTTTTTCAAGTTTTTGTGTTCCTTCGGGTTTTTTACGGAAAAATTATTTTCGAAACATATACGGGGTGTTACATAGGAGCTCCGTAGAATAATTTTGATACTTCCTTCGTGGTAATTACTGAACTCGAATAGATGGAGTTACAACGATATTCTTTTGGTTTTATTTTTCACTGCTAATCAATTGTATACTGAGTGTCTCATATGCATTTTTCTTCAAATTTTCTCGCTGATTTCGATAAAATAACATACAGGGTGTGCAATTTACAATGAGTTTACGATCGGG
>JARTUT010000637.1:0-34419 GCA_030674115.1 Micraspis discolor
TTTATCTCCAACAGGTTAGTCATAAATGAGCAGAGGACCATCAGGATAATTTTTTCTTTGAGAGAAATTGATTCTCCTGACTTATATGGTAATACGAGGTATCTGGGCCTGTCTCCTAATATTCTTAGACTAGCTTACTTCGCTTTAATACAATCTCTTCTCGGGTATGGAATTCTTGCCTGGAGAGATTCTTCTTCACGTGATAGAATATTTAGTCTCCCCAGAAGAGAGCCGTCAGAGTCGTCTCTGGCCTTAATTATCGGGCTGATTGCACACTCACGTTTGTTCTGGGTGGTTTTCTCACCTTCCCCTGTTTGTATATCCTGGAAGCCTAAAATTTTGCGCACTGCAATGTTGGCCTATTTGCGTTGAATGCAGATTTTTAAGATTACCTAACCTACGAGTGGCAGGCATCTACACAGCAGTGACTTCTGTCGTCTCACTAGAACGCAAAATGGGCCATTTTATATGTCAAAGAAGTTTTATAACAAACTACCTCCACCCACCGTGAGGGCCTTCCATCCAAAGGTTTTCAAAAATGCCATAAAGGCGCTGTCATTGAAGTGTGCCTTTTATAATAAAAGTACAAGATACGAGTCTTTAGTTCAAGTGATATTTGCTTTTCATGCAATTCAAGCAATCTGTACAGTAGTAGTGAGACGCCCACAAGAAATGGAATAAATCTATTGATGCCGAAATATGCATGGCTGTTATCAAAAACCTTCTACAAGAGATCATTTCAATTGATATTGTCGTTTGAATATTACAGGTGAAAATGCAATTTTTTTATGAAATTTCAACACCCTATATCTTTTGAACGGTGAAAATTTGGAAAAATGTTTATTTTGACGTTAAGAATCTATGGTTCAAATTAACACAGAAAAGAATCTTTACTCTTCAAAACAAAAATTCATTGCATATAACAGTTTGCTAATTATCGAAAGAGAATCGTGTGTATTACGCCACCCTGTGCAATCATTCCGTTTTCTTCTAGCGTACGGGAAACAAGTTCTATCTGTCTGTACATAGCGGCGTTAAGGTAATACAGATGATGGTTATTTGCTCTCCGATACGACTTCTAAGACCTTCAGCCCTTCGTCGGGCCGTTATTGCGGAAGTTTGGTCTTTTTAAGGAACCCTTACCTGCTATTTTTATCGCACGTTTGTTATTTTACTTACCTTGAGACGTCGAAGGGTAAAAAAGTCGGGATTAGATAGAAGAACATTCAAGGAAGGATCTATTATTGTTAGGGAATGTAAATTGACGTCGGGTTATTGTAGTTCGTTTGTTACTAGTTTTTTTCTTGATGAAAAGAGGTAATTGCTTTCTGTTTTTTAGTGGAGGTCGTTTGATTGTTTTCTTATGGGGTGTGAAATTGGCAGAGAATAGGTATCGGTGATGATAGTAGGTACTTTGTGAGGTCGAATTGAACAAAGATGCTTTTTAAGTTCCATTCATGACGAATTTTTTGTTAATCATCAGTATAACAGTAATGTAAAAGTAGTTTACTATTTATTCTTTATATTTATTGATTATTATGTATTCTTTTCATTTATTGATTAATCTTCTAATCCAATATATGAAGTATACATATATTAGTGAGTCTACACATGTATTTCGTTATTTTTTTATTTAGTTTATCAAGTTTACAAACTACTTTCAAAAGTTATTACTAAATGTGTTGTACATGAAGACTATATATATATATATATATTCTTTTGAACTTTTGGCTGACAATATTTAATTAGCAAACAATAAAGCATATAGATCAGGGGTTAGTGACGGGGTGTCATACAATTCGGCGTATGACATAAAAGCCTAGGAAAAAACCCTGTGAAAAAAACCCTGGCTCCCCGTCTAAGTGTGAAAATACAAAAATAAGCTGAAATATATTTCAGGGACTTCTTTCTTCAATAGTGATCTTCTATTGGTGGAGACAGAGACTTCTTCAAGGTGTTCACATTGAATCTGGAAATAAAAAGACAAAAGCAGAAAAAAAGAACTGAATAACAAAAATACCTATCATATTCGTTTGAAATTTATAACCCATTCCAAGAAAGAGTTGGAAACATCATGAATAGCCTAAAACCATCTTGAAATTTATATATGGGACAACTATCGATGAGATGAGGTATTGTTTCTTCTGCTTCTCCACATTCACAACTTGCACTAGGAACTGAGTTCCATTTAAATAGCATGCCATTGGTACGACCATGACCTGTTCTCAAACGATTAAGAACTGTCCAAATTTTTCTTGGAAGATCAAAACCAGGAACTTTTTCAGAAGGATCAGAAACGAGATATTTATTGAACATTTCGTAAGAGTTCCACTCAGTCTTCCATAATTCTTTATCACTTATGTTCATATTGAAGAACGTATTATGCCATAATTGTTTACGTGACTTCAATCTGGGAATTCTATTTTGTGGAAAATATGAAATAATTGGGAATAAATTGGGAAAAGAATGATATTTATTCCAAGAATTCAGAGCTGCAGTCTGTCTGCGAATATGGGGAGGGACAATATTAGACAATACTGGTAACCAATGAACCGGTGTAGATCTTATGGTGCCAGTAATTATTCTCATGGATGTATTCAATTGTGCATCTATTTTTTGTGTATGTGCACTATTAAACCAAACAGAGCAACAATACTCAGCTGCAGAAAAGACTAGGGCTAGAGATGCTGTGCGAAGAGTGGAAGCATCAGCACCCCAAGAGGATCCAGCTAAGAGAAAGTATTGAACATTGATGCATTCATAGATATGATCAGCCAGTTAGGTCGTTTTGCCAGATCCTTTTCAACCATCGTGAGTTGATGGATCTTCTGTCAATAAGTTGATCATTTGGTCGATCCTTGTAGCTTCTGATGAAATTTTCTATTTATAAACTGACATATGGGACTGTTAAATCCCCATGGATGGCATAGATGGAGACATTGCAATGGTCATTAACCAATGGAAGTAGTATTTCAGATTGAAGTCTTTGGTTGATTTTAATATTCGATGCTTTAGTGCAACCCCAGAATTGGATGCCATACGTCATATTGGTTTGATGATTGCCTTTTAAATGGGCAATTTATTTAAACACCACCAGTGTTAGATATACCAGAAAACGAGAATATCATCATAGTATTACTTGAATCTGATGAAAACTCCAAACCAGCTTCCAAAGAACTACAACACCTGGATAACCTTGAGGAGTGATATCAAAAATGACAAAAATTGCTGAATCTGTTCAATGTTCAAGTAACATTCACTTATAGATGAAATACATGTGCTTCTGTCAAAATATTCCAAAAAATCAGACTAAAGTATCTCGGCCTACATTAAAACCTGTGCCTCAACTGAAGACAACTCATTATTTTAAGAATAATGAAATATATATATTGGCTTCCGATAAGCAACAAACTTCAATGTTACAAGAGAGAAATTTCACCGGCTGAAATTTCATCTTTGTTGAAAGATTTGATAATTCTGTTTCTGTTCTGTGATCATTCTTATAAGAGGCAGATTCATGATTGTGCTCTCCAAGATTTTCAATAAGTTTAAAATGATGTTCTGCATCTAGTGAATATGATTTTAAGGAGTGTACACTCGAATGTTTCTTTCTGTTCATTAACTCATGTTCATCAAGTACTTTGTTGGCCCATGATGAACTGGACGATGGTGTATGTGAATGGTATGTTATTTTAAACTTTTTTTTGAGTTTGTCGAACCACCCTGAGAATTTTTGGAAAATATTGCCAGTGAAATTTTCCATGTTTTGTTTAAAATGAATGAACTGAGGCACTAGCTGCCTAATTGCTTCGCCAAGCCAATTCAAGGGAGCATAATTGGATGAATTTTTTTTGCAACCCATTTGGCTTATCTACATCGTGACAATTGACCATTTGGAATTAACTGTTTGATCGAAAAAGCTTAAGACCTTGAATTTCCTTTTCTTCTGGTAGAATTTGCAACATTTTGCGCTATGAATCCCTAGCCTGACTAGCTGATTTGAAAATTAAAACTTGGAATGGATTGATCATTCTATTATATACCTTGAAAGACTTTTCTTGTATTATCTGTGCCCTGGTATTCTAAAAAGATTTCATAGATATCTTAGTTTTTCTTGTGTTGAAAGGCACTAGTTTGGCGATTTCACTATGAATTTCTCTCAACGAAATATCTTCAAATCCAACAGGTTGATTCATTTTTGAAATTGACACGTATTACGCTATTTAACAAATGAGTATTCATTATATATTAACTAAAAATGTTCTATAGGAGAATCATTGAAAGTTACAGCTGATTTCTTATATTTTTCATAATTATTCAGATGAAAACAAGATACCTCTATTTTGTTGGGATTGGAAAATAATCGCCACTCAATAAAATAATTCTTTAAAAGTTCCAAATCAGATGATACTATGTTTTCCAGAGTATGGAAATCCGAAAGCTCTTTAGCAATAGCAATGTCATCAGCATAAAAAATTTTTGAGATGATGTCGTGGGGAAATCACTGGGATATAAATTGAAAAGTAAATGTGCTATAACTGATCCTTGTGGAAGAATATTTTTCAATGTTTTGCAATTGCTACTCTTATTGTCGATAAAAACACGAAACCTTCTATCAGATAACATATTTTCGAATAATTTCCATTTTCCCACACTTCAGATGGGTATAGAGTTTGAAAATTAATCTATCTTTCCACACAGTGTCATATTCCGAAGATCAATGAAAGCAGATCCTGTTTTCAACCTTTTATTGAAGCTTTAATCTATGAAAGTTGCAAGGCTGAGAACATTATCTGAACAATTTCCATTTTTCTTAATGCCTCCCGGGAAATTTTGTAGAGGATTTTCAATAGAATATTCGATCATAAAATGAATTAACCTTTCTAATATCTAGAAAGGAACACTCAATAAATTAATTGGTCTATAACTACTAGGATCACAAGGATTTTTTCCTCTTTTCAAAATACCTGTTACTTTAACCTTACGGAACTTGGAAGGAAAGTTTACTGAGTTCAGAATATTGTTATAGAAACACAATAACCAAGACAAAGCCTCTTTTTCTAAATGTTTGATGAAACCAGGATAAATTCCGTCAAAACCTGCTGCTTTCCGAGATTTGGTAGACTTAATTGCACCCCTCAATTAATCTATATTGAATGGATGTGACACATGTTTCAAAGTAAGAGATGATCTCATGAATATGCGTAATTTTTTCTTCTTATTCTTCATTTTAGATTGGGATATATTAACTGATTCAAATACATCAACTAAGCGGCGAGCTATTAATATTGTATCAATTTTTGATGATGATGAGGCAAGGGTAGTAGCTTCACCTAATTTTTCTCAATATATACCATGAACTCCTTTTCGAACATGTGAAATTTATTTTTGATACAACACTATCCCATTTCCCTTTTCGGCTTGTATTGATAGAATTCATACGCCTTTCACATTCATCAAGGGGGGTGATCTCTGATAGTCCCTATAGAAATTATCGGTTTCTTCGACCAATCTGGAATATAATCGTTCCAAAAACGAACTTTTTTGCTGCGGCTTTCACAACACGTATGAACACGATAATGTGATAATTATCGTGAGTGGGTTCAATCCATCTTATATCACTGTCTACTTTCTCGACAGTCAATCCAATTTTTGCTTTCTTGAAATTCCAACGAGGTCTTTACAAAAATCCAGCATATTTAATTTAACTTCTTGAAGCCAACAGAATAGGGCTTTGTTGGCTATGAGGAAAAACTCCTAGAATTTTAAGTTTTATAGGAAACGGTTTGCCAGTATTGTCACAAGACATTAGGCAGAGATTAGGATTATAGCCTCAATTCTATCTAGAGGAATAGAAAGAAGGTACATCTTTTCAATCAAGAATCAAACAGAAATTATTGTTTTCCATCCAGTCAGCTGAAGCTTTTCCACTATATATAGTTATATTACTATAACCCCTCATTACGTAGTGAGAGTTAAAATCAACGCAATAAATTGAAGGATGAGGAAGATTAATATCCAGATTTCTTGGCCAAATAGTATTCGGAGATGCATAAATATTAACGATAGAAATATTACGAAATTTGAAAGAAAAAAAGAAAACACTCAAATTCGCCTTTTCGGAATAACTCGATTTTGTGAACTAAGGATTTTTGGCGCTCTTGTTCACCCGAACAGAGTGCCTATCATTTTGCCCAAATGTCTGTAATTTTGAAATATCGAGCCGAAAATGGTCTCAATCGATTGGGTTCGACTCCCTGATGAAGAATTCGTGGCGAAAGTTGAGTCTTTCCGACCGGCCGTATCCTCTCTAGGATCTAAAAGGAATCAGCTTGAGTTTTCATATTTTCAGAATAGGTTAATTGTCCAAATATCTCGGTCAAGTTCGTTATTGGGTCAAATCCGTCGGATGGTTTAGTAGTTATGAGCATCTGAAATTTTGTTTCCTCAATAACTACTAGAATATCCATCCGATCAAGTTGATACTTGGAATGTTATTGAGGGAGGCTGAAACGAAACGGCTTGCAAAATTCCGCAGAAATCGTCACGCTAGAAAATTTTTAAAAAATTCCCAAAAAAAAATTTTCAATACTCAATACCTCCTAAGACTTCATTTAGATTTGAATAAAAATCCGTATATTTATTGAGGTTACCGATATCTTACTCATCCTCAAATTTCTTTGTCGTATTTATCCCCCTTCTGAGGATATGATCATTTTTTTCATTTACTCAAGAGAAAAATAGAAATGTCATGAAGTCCGAGCTTTGTCATTGAAAGATTTGCCATCACAGATCGATATTCGTTCGACAACTTGCTGACCTAGATATCAGTGTCAGTTGGCGTAATATCAATCAAAAAAAATTTTCATAGAATTCATAGAGGTAGAATTCGAAGTCGATGACGTTGTCAAAATTCAGAAAAGCACAGATGTAATATTAATCAAAAAATTTTTTATCATAAAGAAATAATTTGATGGCGTTGTCAAAACTCAGAAAAGCAATGACGTAAGTTTTTAGGAGAAGCATAGAACAAAATTTGGTGAAAATTATGAGTAGTTATTTTCAAATTGAGATAAGGGTTTGTTTATTCATTGGGCTTTCATATTTGCATCACATTGTACCATAGTACGGAAAAAGACTATTGTTCACACGATCAGAGAGCTTATAGATTTGTTAAGGTCTGAATATTTACTCGCAAGTAGCTCAACAAAAGCGCCAAAGCAATCTGACCTCACGTCAGTGCTTTCTAAATTTTTTTAATTTTAATCAATGAATACATAACCTTTCAAAGTTCGTCTTTCTCGAAGATTTTTTTCGGTATCCGTATGTGTCTCTTGAGGGAGAACAACCTCTGCACCATAGTCCTCTGCTAATTCAGAAATATAATCAGTCTTGTCCTCAGATATACCCTCTATATTCAAATTCAATATACAAAATTTGTCGCCAATCTGCAAGGAGGATTCTGCGTATCGGCTCTTGCGGTAAAAATGACGCATTTCCAGATCTTCTGATATTTGAAGTCTGCTATGGAATCCATTCAAAGGGAAATCATCATCCATAGTTGGGGAATGGTGAGATATAATACTTTTTCCATTTAAAAAATAACGTATGTATGTCATATTATCGCTGAAATACTTACTTGCTAAGTTTTGCTGGCTTGCATGTTTTATCTCTGTGAAACGAGGGTGGATATGGAAACTTTCCTACTAAAAATGGAACGAATGATAAAGTCATCTGAATAATTATGAGGAACAAAAAAACCATAGGTTGAACGAGAAGAAATTGGGAAGAAACATCTCTGTCCCATTCTAGCATATCTTATTCATATAAATCTCTAGTAAATCATCAAGCACCCTTCATCCAGCCTAGAGCGAGCTACCAGATTCAAACTGCTTCATCTTCATTTCCAACGAAATAAGGTTGTCGCACGAAATATTCCTCCCTCAACCCCTTGGACACCTCCTTTTCCCTTGCAACCATAGAGCCCGAGGAGAGAATAAATACAGAAATAGTTTCTCGCTCCGTTCTCAGCCGGCATAATTCAGTTTATGGCCCTTCAGGGTTCCGTAACTCCCCCTCAGGGAAGCGAACGAATTTCAGAAGCCGTGAGATTGCGACTTCGCAGTCTCCATTACACCAGGGCGATATATCCTAAGTGTACAACTGTCTCGAGTTGGTACGTTCACCCTTAGACTGTCCGCGTTCTTGAAGAGAAGGAACGGGTAGGGTTACAGTCTAGTCGTTATGCAGATTGAACGAACCATATCATATGAGCATAACTTAGGATTTTGTTTTGTCTCCATTCCAAGAAGGTCTCTCTGATAAATGCCATTCCGACGGAGGAAAAGTGTTCGTTTTCCATTTTTTCATTCGAAAAAGGGATGGTTGGGGGAAGAAAAGGTCATCCGAAGGGAGATATTCGCTTTTATTTCACGGTTGGAGTAACTGGACTTTCAGATAGGAAAGATTGTTTGTTTTTTAGGTCAGTGGAAAGGGGTTGACATCTCGAGCATCAAGTTCAGACTGCCTTGTATAAGAATTGATTTCATCCAGAAAAACCAGATCCATTTACGCTTTTCGATTAATCAGAAAGTAAAATTTGATTTGATGTGAATATCGCATAATTCATTCATAAAGTCTGAACAATAAAATACGTATGTATTTAGAAACGCTCTGGAAGTAGGTCTTGGAACTAGAAAATTGAGATTACTGAGTATACAAGAATCTTTAACCATCCCATTGATCAACTTGTGCATGAACACAACGCACTGGCAGTCTCGCCGACATTTCAGACTCTTCATGCCGTGTCTACTCAAAAGTAAATCCTGAGGTAAACCAATGGGCGGATACACATTAACCTCTCTATAAGATAACAGCTTGAGGAAGCGTCGTTGCACCGACTCAATCCTAACAATATCGTTTTGGTGGTAAGGGGACCATACTAAAGCTGCATATTCCAGCTTGGACCTGACATATGCGTAAACAAGGATCTTCAATGTGGCTATATCCGAAAAGTCACGAGAAATGCGCGCAATAAATCCGTACATCTCTTTTGCAGCAGACGTGGCATCAATATGTAGTGCAAACGAACGTTTTGGGTCAAAAATCACTCCCAAATCCGTCAACAACGCCGGACGCTTAAGCGAGTTACCATCCACAGTATAGTTGAAAGGAATTACATTTTTGTTATGTGTAAAAGACATGATATTACACTTCTTGACATTTAAGTTCAATCGGTTTTTTTCGCACCATTCAACAACGCTCAGCAAATTGATGGAAAGCCGCTCACAATCGAAGGCATTTTTCACCTCGAGGTACATCTTGAAATCATCGGCAAATAGCAGACAAATAACATCCACTACATCAGCCAAATCATTGATGAAAATTATGAAAAGCAGTGGTCCAAGGTTACTGCCCTGCGGCACTCTACTACAGACCGCACACCGTTAAACTCAACATATTGCCGCCGGTCAGACAAGTAGGACCTAAAAAGATTTATGAGATTGGAGCAAAAGCCAAATTGGGGCAACTTCGTCAACAAAATTCCATGGTCCATTGAATCGTTTTTGAAAAATCAGTATACAGGACATCGGCCTGGAATCTTCTTTCAATTATCTCAGAAACAAACTGTGTTATGCTAAGGAGGTTGGTAACTGTTGAACGGCCTTTGAGAAAACCATGGAGAAAAGATGTTATTCGATTACAGACTAGAAGATATAACCGAGTATAAAGGAGAATCTCAAATATTTTGCTGGAATTACAGATTATTGATATCGGTCGGTAATTAGAAATATCAAGTTTGTTGCCCTTTTTGTGAACCACGCATCGAGAACCATACAACGTCTCAAACAAATATTGAACAAGATTGTGAGAGGATACACCAAGACATACGCACAATCCTTGAAAATCAAAGTGGTAATGCCATCCGGACCCATAGTCATAGTTGGTTTCATCTTCTTCAAAACCGTAAGAACCTCACGTTCCTCAAACAATACAACATTAATGTTAGTTATGTGAGGATTCTCTTCAAAACCCGCAGTGCTAGTAGTAAATGACTTTGCGGAGAAATCAGCAAAGCTATCAAGTATGTCTAATGGTCCGTCCACTAACTGTCCAGCTGAGAATATCTGACTGGAGACAGTTGTTGAACCCTTCTTATTATTTATAAATGACCAGTTTGGTCGTTTAGCCAGATCGTTTTCAACCATCATGAGTTGAATAAATCTTTTGTCGATTGGTCTATCAGTTGGTTGGTATACCTTTGTAGGTTCAGGTGATATTTTCTCGAGTGATTTTCTACTGCTGTCGTGACATATGGCACCCTTATATACTCATGGACGGTATAGTTGGAGACATACCAATGACCCCAGTATTTTAGATTGAAGTCGGGATGATTTGAATATATGATGCTTTTGCGCAACCCCAGAATTATATACCGTACATCCTTATGGGTTTGAAGATTGCTTTGTAAACGAGCAATTCAATTTGAAGGTTCCACTCGACATTAATAACCATTTTATTAAATTGGATGTGGTAGAGGTTAGAAGTCTAATTCGTGCTATCTGCCTTGAAATTCAAGACCGATATTTACCAAAATTATTGAACTACACATCATCGATTGAAGACTAGCACTCAACTCATGTCAGCAGTTTCTACTAGCCGCAAAAAATAAATATTTTTCTTAACCTTAATCGATAACCCTTCACCATACCGATTCTGGCACGTAGTTGTCTCGACAATACGCATCCGCGGTATATATTCTCATTAGTTTCATTAGGTATTACACGTAAACGCGCTTATAAGCCATCCGTACAATGTATCAGACCCCTAATAGATTACGTGTGGAACGCCCTTTACCTCCATGGGAATGGAGATTGCTGACGTTCATGTGTGTCGTTGTAATTCACAATTAACCGTATATTACGTTTTCATTACGCCGAGGGCGTTATTTACGATTTCATTAGTCGCGTTTAAGGAGGAATCCAGCACACTCCAGGGTGAGATAGTGGCAATATGTTTGAGGAGGCCTGTGGGATGATGGAGGGGGTCAGCAATAGGCCATGAAGTTGGTATAACTCGTAACATTTTGGTGAATTTATTGTTTATGATATTGTTTGAATATTCCACATATTTGCGGATGTTTAATTATTATAAGGGCAATAACCATAATCTATTATTGTTCTTGTTATCAATGTTCAGACAGAAATCGTTTGTCGATGAAGATGATCAAACACTATGTGAAAGAACTACAATTATCGTGAATGCAATACAAGAATTTGTGATAGTCATGGGTTCACCACTGTCTATTTTATGTGAGTTATACAGTGCTAGTCAAAAGTCCTTTCCCCCTTCGTGTCTTTTGAACGGGTATACTTATAATAATGAAATTTGGAGGGTGGAAATAAACGGATGTAGGCTTCTCAACTGGTCATAACAGGTGACGCAATAGTCATAAATGACGTCACTGTGACCAATAATTTTAAATGGGACCCTATGGTAAGTGACAGCTCGTTTGAAAGGTATTGAAAATTGATAAATTGAAGAAATACGAAAATTATAGTTTCTCATTTAATTAATAAAAATTTAAGAACTAGTTCTTATAATAAGTGTTCAAAATGTGCTCCATCTACTTCCTGGCAGTAATGCATCCTATTGCTAAACTCCTGTCATACTCGTCCCAGTGTGTCAGCGGAAATTGCCCTACATTCTTCAACAATTCGTTGTTTCAGAATGGCAATACTGTCAGGTGCTGTAGCGTAAACCTTAGATTTCAAGTACCCCGAGCTGGCCATTCGATCGAACCTCGTCGTCCAATCCATCTACCACGATATTCTTCATCTAGGTAACGTCTTACCGCACCGTAATAGTGTGCAGGAGCACCATCTTGTTGAAAAGTTATATCCAAGTTGTCGAATTCATTTTGATTATCTTCTGGAATTTCAAGAATTAACGCCTCAATATCATTTTGTAACATCTCCAGATACAATTCACCGGTTAAGTTAGCATTGAGAAAAAGAGGCCCAACTATGTGGTTTCCCAAAATACCTGCCCAAACATTTACTTTTTCTGGAAATTGAGTATGTTTTTCACGAAAGATGTGAGGATTTGTGTCACTCCAATACCTCACATTTTGAGTGTTAACATTTCCATTGAGAAAGAAAGTACTTTCGTCACTAAAACAAATTGTTTGTATGTAGCCTGGTTGTTGGTTCATTTTATTGGACATAGTTTCACAGAATTCTAGTCTTCGGTCGGGGTCATCTATCTATGAAAGTTGGTGCACCATTTTTTATTTGTATGGATGAAATTTGTTTTTAGCCAACACCCTATGTACTGTCCTTTGACTGACTTCACAGATAGACGCAACTTGGGCTGTGGAAGAAGTAGGGTTTACTACCATTTCTCCAATTATGTCAATTTTTTTGTCATCACTAATTGTTGGTCGACCAGATCGTTTGGCATCTTGAACACTACCTGATGCTTCAAACTTCCGAAGAAGCTCCCTCAAATAAACTCTCGATATAGGGCGATCAGGGTACCTCTCATTAAACAGTCGTTCCGCTGCATGGAAATTGTTTCTACACTCACCAATTATTAAGATAGCTGCTACTTTGTCGGCTACAGTACGTACCATTTTGCCTATGTAAACACTTAAACGTCTCGTTAAACAATAGCTTAGGTAAATTTTCAAGGTATAAACACTTTTGACAAGTAGAGAATTCAAACACGTCAACTTTTTTGACAATTAACCAGAGGCGTACGTTAAAATCTTTATCAATTATATGCGAAACTATAATTTTCGTATTTCTTCAATTTATCAATCAAAATCAGCCGAAACCCAAACAAAATTGGTATGACTGAATAGGTATTTTCAATACCTTTCAAACGAGCTGTCACTTGCCATAGGGTCCCATTTAAAATTATTGGTCACAGTGGCCTTGTGACGTCATTTATGACTATTGCGTCACCTGTTATGACCAGTTGAGAAGCCTACATCCGTTTATTTCCACCCTCCCAATTTCATTATTATAAGTATACCCGTTCAGAAGATACGAGGGGGGGAGGGGACTTTTGACTAGCACTGTATATGGAATATATAATATATGAAAAAAAAAGGATAACCGCAGCCTGGGCGGCATATGTTGCATTTAAGAGCCGTACTACGCCAATTTGTATGAAGAGAAAGGTTTTTGACCAGTGTATACTCCCAGTCTTGACATACGGAGGAGAAACAACCACCTTAACAAGAAAAAGTGCCCTCAAATTAAGAGTAGCCCAAAGACGCATGGAAAGGGCAATGCTAGGAATTACTCTAAAAGATCGAGTTTCAAATGAAAACTTAAGAACAAGAACAGGTATTACAGACGTGGTGGAGAGGATGGCGAAATTGAAGTGGAACTGGGCCGGTCATGTCGCACGTTTAGGGGATGGACGCTGGACACACAAGCTGATGGAATGGAGACCAACTGGCTTCAGGAGGCCAGAGATCGGGAGGCCTATGTCCAGCAGTGGACGTGAAGGGCTTTGATGATGATGATGATGATATATAGAGAATTTCAAACAAAAAGATCTAGACCAATTTATACTGAAAGCCAAGTTATGAAAGAGATATATAGATGATACTTCCATCATTTGACAACATGGAATGAACACTATTGATGGATTCCTTCAACATCTTTACAATCAAGAAGAATCTATGAAATTCACAATGAAAATTGAGAAAGATTAACAACTTCCATTTTTAAATATAGTTGTTCATAATCAGAATAGAATCCCAAGAACAACATAGGTCAATATTTACATTTTGATTCCAACCATTAACTAAACTTTGAAGTGGGAGTGGTGAATTTTTTATATGATAAAGCAACGAATAAATAAATAACATCACAAAAACACTCAGATGTAATGTAATCAAATAAAAAAGAGTATGAAAGAGCGACAAGAATGGAACAAAATCAGCTTGAACCCTATAATGATACATAAGCAGATATGGGACAAACCATCAAAATAGTTATTCCTAATGCGATAGGTTCATCAGAAAAAATAATATAAATTGAAATCAAATAAGACGAAAAAATCGCATTTGAGACACAAAATACCATGAACGAAGAAATGCATATATGAAATACCATGCAGAAGAGGAGAATCTTGTATCGGATAAACTACTTGAAAGTAAGATTAAAAAAACATCAGAACTTTCTCACGTGTTAGACATCTCAAATAACTCAGAAATTATTGAATTTAGGAGCATAATCATATGAGCAAATTATCATTATTTTGGACTGCAGAATCCAACACAATTATAAAAAAAATAGGGTACTAATTTGAAAAACAGAAGTTATGGCCAATTCAAGATCACAATTTTCAACACAAATTTGAAGCACCCTGTGATGATATTTTCGAAATCCAAAAGATGCATGACCTTTTCACATCCTGCCTCTTCGATGTTATCATATAAAAACGGTTTACGCTCAGGATATTTAAAATAAGAATAATCAACATATTACTGACTGAACATATTTGACTTTTTTTCCAGTTTTGGTTGGATATTTTGAAAACTATTCGATTTAATACAATGGTTTTAACAGAAATGAATTCACTATTGAATACTCGATCCTACCAGGAATGGAAAACTTGAAAAAAAATTTTTCGTCGAATTTATTTTCACTCCCTGTATAACCGGAAGTTTTTGGGCTTCGAAAATATTTCAGCTCTGTAGAGAACTTCGAACAATATCATAATCCCAATTTTCAGATTTCAAATATGTCTAGTTCTCCAGAAATGTCTAATAGGCACTCGAACTTGAGACACCCAGTAGTATTGTAGAAAATGTTGTTTATTAAAAGCTCCGTTATTTGAGTGGTGCTTCATTCAATTAGTTATGTATCAGGAATCAATAGAACTTCAGGAGGTTTACGCCTACTGTCGTCATTTCTTTACGATTAATTGAGATATCAGGAACCAATGAACTTCCAGGAGGTTTACGCCTACTGTCGTCATTTCTTTATGATTAATTGAGATATCAGGAACCAATGGACTTTCAGGAGGTTTACGCCTACTGTCGTCATTTCTTTACGATAAGTCGAGATATCAGGAACCAATGGAATTTCAGGAGGTTTACGCCTACTGTCGTCATTTCTTTACGATTAATTGAGATACCAGGAACCAATGAACTTTCAGGAGGTTTACGCCTACTGTCGTTATTTCTTTACGATTAATTGAGATATCAGGAACCAATGGACTTTCAGGAGGTTTACGCCTACTGTCGTCATTTCTTTACGATTAATAGAGATATCAGGAACCAATTGGCTTTCAGGAGGTTTACGCCTACTGTCGTCATTTCTTTACGATTAATTGAGATATCAGGAACCAATTGGCTTTCAGGAGGTTTACGCCGACTGTCGTCATTTCTTTACGATAAGTCGAGATATCAGGAACCAATGGAATTTCAGGAGGTTTACGCTTACTGTCGTCATTTCTTTACGATTAATTGAGATATCAGGAACCAATGGAATTTCAGGAGGTTTACGCCTACTGTCGTCATTTCTTTACTAGAAGTTGTGATATCAGGAACCAATGGAATTTTAGCAGATTTAATTATAATTGGATTATAATTCCTCAACAGTGGGGAGAATCTATGCCGTTAGGTCGTTTAACTATGATCTATGATGACTATATTGTATTGAAAATTGAGTATTTGGAAAAGTTACAAAGAATTTTTTGAAAACTTTTTACCTTGAAATTCTGCAAAACCATTCGTTCAAACCTCATCCAAGCCTAACGTTAGAAATTGATCAAATGGATAGTCTTCGAGTAACTGAGGAAACCAAATGTCATAACAGCTGAACTATCCGAAGGATTTGGTCCAATACGAGGAACGTCTTGATTTGTGGATTGACAACCCTAGGTGCAATCAACTGACATACGAAAAGTCAGAACCTTTTGACATACGAGCGCTATATTTGTTGTTTACAGTAATTGAAAAGATTCATCTCGCCCAAAAATTGGAATGAAATCGTGAACATTTTCGTGCGATTATTATCCACAACTTTCGACATGGATTAACTTAAGAACAGTGCAACAACTTAATTCAATTTTGGCCGATGAAGCTCCATCAAGGATCAGTCTTTATCGATGATATTCTAAAATAACAGACATTTGGGCAAAACGATATTCATCTAGGAAAAAGCGCCCTATAAACCCAATGAATTCAAAGTTAATGTTGATCCAGTAGTAGGAGTGAAGTCTCGCTATTTCTTTGATTCAACGAGTTTCTCAAATAATACTCTTCACCCTGTATATTACCTCCTTTATTTCCTTTGGACTTGACGATCCAGAATATTCGCAAACTGTTAATCAACTGTGACCATAAACAATTCGGTAGGTACACCCAATTCAAGAACGACATTGTCGCATAATTTTTCAATTCTTATTGTATTTCTACGAGGTAAAAAACTTAAAAGGATTTCGTCGAAGAGTTAAACCTTAGTGAACAATGGAACTTTTTTAACCATTGCGAATTAGGAACAAGCAAACAATATTTTGCAATACTGCGGTAAAGTTGCACCCTATAAAATCCTTTCTGCCGTCAAAGTCATGACCTTGAATGGTTTTTTAAGGGCGACTTCCCAAATTTACAACCCTACCCGATAAATTTACGACTTCAAGGTTGACGTAACCTTTCCGTTTTTTTATCATTGACAGATTGTAGTAAAACACCTCTGATTTCAGTTCTTAGATGTGCTAGTTGTGCGTGGTAATTTATTGAGACGATGTTATTTTCTGGGATTAGTACAATGTTGGTTTTTTAGTTTTTTCACTTAGAGGAGTTGTGATATTTGGGATGAGTATCTAACGGTAAGGAACTAACAATCAATATCACTTTCCGAACGGCTAGGTTGAAAGAAGAATTGAAATCATTTAATAGATTTTATACGGGGTTTACAACCTATGTAGGACTTTCGTGAAACCTTATAAAATCACCTCCCGTCCGCCCATATTTTTGGTCAAGGTTTTGCGATAATAAAAACAGAAAGAATCAAATTATTCATTCAAAATCTAGATATAGTTTCAGAGTTTTGTCAATGTTGACACTAAATGAAAATTGAATATTTTTCAAATAATTTTTTGCCTTGATAACGATAGAAAAATATTGTTAGCAAGAATAATGAGAGATGGTGGGTATTGCCCAAATAATTATTTCGGACGAGTTCCATCATCGAAAATTTCTCGTTATCGAACGCACAGAACATTTAAATTTAGGCCCAACTAACATACAGGTTTGGGATAAAGTTTGGCAGCAAATTAATATCCTTAAAACGGAACGGACGATAATTTTGAAATTTGATGTAACATAAATGCATTTGATGAACATAATTTCTTTAATGAGATACTTCCGTTTTAACCAGAAATGACAAAAATAATTATTTGAATGGGACACCCTGTATATTTCTGCAGATTCTGAAAGTGCACCTTGTTTCGGATCTGTTCATATCGCATTTCATGTAAAAATTCTCTGTAAAAAGAAGAAATTTAGTGTTTTTGTACATTTGAGAAAAGTTCCATTAAAACAAATAAATCGTTGTTATTTGTATCAATAGTGAGAAATAAAACAAAATACTTTTCAGTACATAACTCTTTCTGCTTTTCATGACGTATTTTTTATGAAAATCTAAAAAAGAAGAAATACAGGGCTTGTACTAGTTGAAAAAATTTATGGAAAATAGAAAAAAAATCATTTTAAATGTTCGAAGTGCCATTGACCTTCTGACAATATGCCAGTCTATTAACTAATTTTTCAAAATTATTTTTAATAATTTTTTTCTTCTAGTAAATGCCCTGTATTTCTTCTTTTCATCGATTTTCATAACAAATACGTCATGAAAAGCAGAAAGAGTTATCTAATACAAAAAGTATTTCGTTTTATTTACACTATTGATACAAATAACAACGATTTATTTATTTGATTTTTTTTGGAATAAATCTGCAGAATATACAGGGTGTCCCATTTAAATAAAAAAATTTTTGTCATTTCCGGTTGAACCGGAAGTATCTCATCAATGAAATTATGCTCATCAAATGCATTGTGGTCCATTACACTCAGCTGCCAAATTTCAAAATTATCGTCCGTTCCGATACAAAGATATTAATTTGGTGCTAAACTTTATCCCAACCCTGTATGTGCATATCTATTGATAGTTCAATTTTTAACATGGATCATCTTCGGGAAACGTTCTCGAGTTCAAAGATTCATTTGAAGCATGGTAAAAGACGTTCATCTTGATTTACTCTTCAGTGGTTTATCAACATCTGTCAAACGTGACTCAATACTCTTGAAATTCAAAAATGGCTACATCACAGCATAACACAAGACATACACATTCACCCTTGAGTGTAAGGCTCTTGACACTTTGATGGAAATACCATAAAAACGGCCGAGTTGGTAGAGTAAGATGTGAAGAATTAGGTAGTGAGTGATCTGTGTGATACATTTCAAGTATTCTTAGTTTCTTAACTATATCCATATGACGTTGGGGCAGTTTCTAACAAGTGACTACAAGGCAAGGGAAAACTTTGTACTATAGGACATTTTTCAAGACGAAATAATCGTGTAAAATTATTATTTGGGCATCTCTTGAAAAGTGGAGCCAATGAATGGTTCAGGAAATTCATTTTTATATTTATGTGAGATTTTATAAATCTTCGTTTCAACTGTCAGGTTAGGATCTTTCTTCAGTTTCATATATATATATGTATATATATGAAAGAACATATTTCATATGATTTCCTGCATCTTATATTTCATTAATTTTCTCCTTATACGAAGGCTGCTTTTTATATTTCGGAATTGGACAACCCTAGTGTTGCAATCTGCCAACTGACAGCTCTATGGTAATGCTTGACATTTTTGAGGTTATAAGTAGTCAGAACGTTTTGACATACAAGCTCTATTTGTGTTGTTTACAGTAACTAAAAAGATTCATCTCGCCCAAAAATTGAAATCAAATCGTGAACATTTTCGTGCGATTATTATCTACAACTTTCGACGGGGATTAACACAACAACAGTGCATCGATGAAATTAATTCAATTTTTGGCGATGAAGCTTCATCAAGGACCAAAAGTTATATAATGTAATAATTTTTTGTAGAGTCCTGATGAAGGACGTAAATACGTCCGAAATATAGACAAAATTTGAAAATTGGTTTAAAGAAACCTTGATTTTGGGCAAAAATTTTGCCAAGAAACAATCTATATACACTTATCATACGGCAATACTCCTTTTAGTCATCCTTAAAAAAATATATATATCCATTGAAAGACCATGATCTGCGGATCGTGATTTTCCAGAGGATTCAAAATACTCCAGAAAAGGTTTTCCCTCTTGTGCAAAACTATTTCTTACATCTATTGTCCAAGGATAAATATTAAATATTATCTACCCTTATCAAAAATGAATATTTCAGAATTCAGATCTCAGTATTGAGGATCAATGAACGATAACAATAAATCCAAATTCCTAATCGAGATTCAGTTAACCATTAGTTGATTGCTTGTAGTATTTTAATTAATAATGTTTTAATAAAAATTATTATCATGACTTTACTGTAAAGATCAAAGGTTCCAAAATCGATTCACGATGGATTCATGAAAAAAATATCAATTGTAATTAACAATTTGGAGAGAGAGAAAAACAAAAATCTTCACTGGACTATAAAACTGAAGTTTCGATAACAAAGCAAAAATAAATTATTTATAAAATTAATAATCTGCTGATGTTAATGAATGAAAAAGTCGGTTTTCTCCTACCTTTGAATAGAATTAATTGTTGTTATCAACCGTTTTCTTCAAACTCCTCTTCAAACGATCACATACATACAATCCCGCCATAAATTTGATGATCACCGCCCCCACGAAAATAATCTAACGCTGACATATTTATTGTTCTGGAGCATGCGGGTGGTCTTGTTCACCCCGACCACGTTCGCAACCCTTGGCTAGCCGTTGGTCTTCATTATTTCTTCATAATTTCAGGCCGGAATGCGCTCGCTGACCGTGGCCAGAATGGCAAACGATCTGCAGCGATAATGAAAACGGAACAAAAAAGATAAATAATTATTAATACGATCCTGGATCCTGAAATGGCTTATGAATTGTGATAAGAGACGTGATGTGAGATTCCATATGGCCAAGGGCCATGAGGGTGGAAATATGTCTATCCTGAACAAAGATAAGGCAGGGAATTAATTTGAATGATGAAACATCAGAAAAGCTGAATATTCCGAGCAGGAAAGTCAACACTTTCTGAAATATGCCAGAAAGTGAACTATAACAACCCTAAAAAAATTGTGGAAGTTTCTATTACCTCCATTGGGATCCCAAACTCATTTCTGTCCTACTTTTCATTGATTTCTTGAGAATATGGTAATCACTGATAGTCATTTAGTTATCATTTTGACGTTTCACTTGATTATTTATTAAACGTCTGTTTCATATTCAATAAAAGTAAACCAGTATTTAATCTTGCATTCATATGATATTTGCCAAAAAGCGAAGTTGAACAAAGTCTCAGAATCTGACGAAGAAGTATTCACTTGCACGAATAAGCTATTTTTGATCCAAAAGTTTCCAAAAAAATCATAAGATCTCTTTGAAAATTACTAGGAATTATTTGATTAATGAAGAAAAACGATGAAAGCCAAAAATGTAACCGAAAATGTAATAATTTCCTATCTATATGAAAATTCAGAGAATGTAAAAGCATCTACATTATGATCAGAATTTTCTAAGCCGATAAGCACTTTCATGAGGTCTATGAGGTCCCTTGATATCAAAATATGAAAATCTTTTTCGAAATATTCAACAACATTGAATGATGTCACTACGAATATCATTAATTTAATAAGAACGCCAAATTTGGTTGTTCAAGTGTTAACATAATCAGATAAAATAATTTTCCACAGATTTTCACAAAACTTGAGGCATTATTCTGTTTACAGATATTATAATATGTAGTTTTAATTTCATTCGCATAATTTCTATTGACATCCAACATCTCTGATTCAACAAAAATTTATATATATTTTGCCAAATATTCTTCTGATAAACCTACCATAGATAAAAAAAAACAGCAAATTCTGCAAATTTTATTTTTATTGGTCAATCATCTGAACTAGAAACAAAACAGGTTGAACTGTTTCATACCGTAGATTATGATCACCTTTTTGTTACGTCCATAGAGATACACAATGCTATGAAAAGATTTTCCTACCTTAAAGATGATAATAATAAAGTACAATCACGATTCGATTCAAATAGGGAATAATGAAGATTATTGATAAGATTGAAAAAATTGCCACGAATTAAATAGATTGTGTAGAATTATATATCTATCCATATCGATGGACCTATTGGCACTACTGGAACATTAAAAAAAATAATAATTGCAAAATTTTTTCAATTGAAAGATATTATCTGTAACCATTTCTGACATTCAGTTATAATTGTTCTCAGAATAAATAGATTGAATTATCACCACATTAAAATGTTATTATAACGTAGCTGTGGTGAGTAGTTCCCAATAGAATAATGTTCTGTGATTCCTTGTTGTATTGATTCTGTTTGAAACTTTCAACAGTTATTTGTAGCTTTCTTCAAAAAAAAAATATTGCAATGATAATTTTGATAATTTGAAATTATTCAATTCAGTATGAAATGATTATGGTCAGAAAATACGTTCTAATCTTTCTTGTTTATAAGCCTACAGCTTCCAGTATCAATATTGATGGAATTTTAATTGTACAAGCATCATAACGAACATTAAGAAATATTATGACAAAGTCAAATTTTATTAGCTCCTAAGTTTTTAAACCAGGTTGAATCAGTGCATGAAATAAAGATGTGAAAGAAATTCTATAAACTTACAAAACAAATCTAGGAGGCTGGGTTCAAAGTTTGTAAAACTCATATGAGCTTTATTTGAAGCATTCCTATGTTAAAATAGATATAATTTGATGAACCGTGAAAGTCTGAAGCTATAAAAAACCAGCTCTTCATAAAGACAAGTCTTCAATTTAACAGGTTCTGACAGAAAATACATTACCTATTTCAACGGTCATGATGAAAATATACCGAAGTAGGTACCTATGTGAGTGATGGAAATCTTTTTCTCTATTTATTATGGAATATTACTCTGGGTTAAATATCAAACAAGGTGCTGGACATCGTTAATAATGAATACAGCAAAAATTGTTCAGTGGTTAATTTCATCCATAGTGTTCCGTGGTGGAATCATAGATTGGAGAGATTTCCCCTAACTCTTGCAGAAATATTTTATTAACAAATACATAAAATATGCCAACATTGAACAAAACTGATTATTGAATCATTTCAACACAGAGTTGTATTTGGGAAAATCAGAAAACTTGGACAAAATTATATCTATTTAATTCTTTTCAACTTCAAATATCTCAAAAATTGTGCAATTTAGGAAAAGAGATGAGGAATGATTTTATCTGCAAAAAAGACTAATGATTTTAGGAAGTACAACATAAGGACCTTTAGATCAAGTGATATTTGCTTTTCATGCAATTTAACCAATCTGTACAGTAGTAGTGAGATGTCCACAAGAAATGGAATAAATCTATTGATGCCAAAATATGCACGACTGTTATCAAAAACCATCTACAAGAGTTCATTTCAATTGATATTGTCGTTTGAATATTACAGGTGAAAACGCAATTTTCTTATGAAATTTCAACACCCTATATCTTTTTAACGGGGCCAAATTTGGAAAAATGTTATGGGAAGAATACGTTTCGTATGACCCCAAGAGACCCACTCTGTATACAGAAAATTGCTTTGGTCGTAGCTTGGCTACTCTGCTAGCTAACTCTGAGGCCTATTTGATAACATTCAAAATACATGAGGGATGGCATTCTTCTCTTGTTGCAGAAGGCTACATCGAAGACAGCTTATTCAATTAAATTAATATTCTGCAATTACTATTCATTATTGTGGAATAATCAATATTAATTATTACAATACACAATTCTTACGCTTTATTAATAAAATTGATTGATTTATTAAAGTAAAAGTTTTTTATTTTGATTCAATGCGAGGTGAAAAACAGTTGAGCGTCACACTGGCAGAAAGGCATTTGTTGACTCTTAGCTGCCTAATCGAACTGCCTCACGCCAACAAATGCATCTTTTCTGCCCTTGAGACACAATGTACCGTTTTATCCCCAGTTGTGAAACTTTTTTGCAACTAGTTACGTAACAAAACGTCCATGAGTTTTGAAACTGTTACTGCTAAATTCTATTCATCGCAGTTCTTATAATCATCATTCATTTTCAGTAACTTTTCTTGTTGCAATGCCCTACTCTCTGTCAACAAATAATCGTAACTTCAACCGCTACCATAAATTGCCTGCTACTGTCGTCACGACCACAAAATTCCAAGAGCATGACAATATGTTCATTTCTAAAATCAATTCGAAAGATATATGAGCCAAAGGAAAAAATTTAGAGAAAGCAAAGTGTTCATCGACAAAAAAATTGACCTGTATTTGATTATTTCACCCCTCCATTGATTCTGTTATTTGCCAATACACACATTCACGACCCGTTGTTCTTTCAGACCATAAAGTTTTCTTCACAACGTCATCAGAGATCGTAAAACTGTCCAAACCAATCCGTATCATCAAAGCAACCCCGGCGTGCCGATCAAACCTCTTCATCCCACCGGTAAGATTAACCCCTCAAATGTCCGAAAGACGGATTTATCTTTCTGAAAATTGAGTGCGAACCGCCGTTTTCTCGTCTCAATCGGCTCAAGAAAGAAACAGTGGGCGTTCTCCGTTTTCCCCATAGAAACAGGTATATTTTCGATTAAGACGGCCATAGATCTCGACGCGAGACGGCTTCAACGGTTTTCTATGCGCGCTCTGCCTCGCCCCGGGCACCTGAGCCCGTGATCAATTCTGTGGAGCTGGGTCTAAATCTTGGCCTCCCCCATTGGTTGCCGCTTCTTCGGTAATTTAGTTAATGGTTCTCTTGCAACGCGCCACCCCGGCCATAAGTCTTGCGTTACAAGAAATAATGGGCGTCTGTCACGCTTTGAATCCTGCACAATGGAAGAAGCCGTCCCAGGCCGCGTCCAAGGTGCAGGGCCGAGTTAGAGGGTTCGCTTCGGAGGAAATACAGCTGATAATATTTCGTAAAAATTGTTTGATTTTATTTTTTTTTGTGTTTCTAAATTAAACTCCCTATTGTTTTCGATCAGGCACTTTGGAGTATTTATCTTCAATTCGTAATATTATTCAGTTTTCAGCAGAGCAAAATTTTTTTACAAGTATAATAAAAAAATGGGCTTCTTATACGAGTAATATAGTATATAACATTACTGGCAAGGTAAGAGGGTTTTTACTGGCGAATGGAGGATATAACCCCCTTAAGCCAGTAAAACCCGTTACCTTGCGTGTATTGTTTTATATTTTATTTGTTTCTCATTTGTAAGAAGGTTAGATACATTCCAAAAAAAATCTCAATAATTTGTCGCAAATGTCGTAAGCTATCAAGCGTTGCCATGATCATGTCTGTTTATTTTTTTTTACATTTGTTTTGGCGAAAGCGAAAATGAACGTACCAAAGGAAATTATTGCGGCAGCCTGCAGTGTAGCGTCAAGTTTATTACCTGCAAAATCAGCTTCAATGTACGAGCGAGAATACGACCACTTCAAAAAGTGACAAAACAAAAATGGTGTAATTGGGGTAACTGAAGATGTTTTGTTGGTCTACTTGAATCAACTATAAGCTAGATTCAGCCCTAATACTTTATGGGCAAAATGGTCTATGCTGAAAAGCTGCTTGGAAATGAAAGAAAATGCCCCTGTTCGCAGGTTTGTTTTCCTTGAAAAATTTATTAGAAAATATGACGTTTAGTTGTCAATTGCAGATTTCAAAAGGTAATAGCGTGTCTGAAACGAAAAAATCAACATTATACACCAACAAGAAGAGTAAAAAAACTAAAGAAGAGGCTGAACGCTTTATTTTACATGCTCCTGATGACCAGTGGTTGCTGCCGAAAATTGTAACAATATTTGGATGTTGTCGATGTGACGAAATTCTCTCCTTAAACATGAATGATGTAGAAGAAATGGGAAAATACGTTACTGTGACATTGCGGCAAATAAAAAATTTAACAACAAGAAGATTCACCATAACCGATGATGGCTGCAGCTTCAAACCCTGCATGTTATACAAAAATATGTAAATTTTCGGCTTCCTGGAACAGAAAGCCTAAGATTATTTTGACATACCGACATGGACAGTGCATTTCCCTTAATGCTGGTCAGCACACTATTGGTGGTGTCCCAAAGCAAATAGTGAAATATTAAGGATTAAACGACCCAGAGTTATACACCGGCCACTCTTTTCGCAGAACTGGAGCCACTATGGTTGTGGATTCGGGTGGAGATATTTTAGCACTAAAGCGTGCAGGAGGGTGGAAGAGCACCGAAATTGCGATGAGTTATGTCGATGATTCGGTCAACAAAAAAATCGAAATTTCTAGCAAATTATTTGGTAGTAAGGAGAGTACAAATGTTCTACGGTCCTCGAGTTCAGCAGTTTCAGAGTCAACAGATGGTTCATCATCATCAGTATCAACTCTTTCATCATCAAAAATCTGTGTTACTGGAAGCAACAAATGTACCATAATTTTCAACATATATGACGATAAAACAAAATTTTCTAATGTAAATAATACTACTAACTTGTAAAAATTTTGCGACTTAACTTTCAGTTTTACCAGTTAGTGACTTGATAAAATAAACTTTCTTGATTAATATTGTGTTTTTCGAAACTGACGTTTAGAAATGAAAAACAAATAAAAGCTTTTTCACATTTTTTTGGACACTTATTCAAATATCTTTCATTGTGTTTTCGAAAAATCGGCGATGCACAATATTGCCATATTCTCTACCGCGGAAATGTCAAAACAATGTTCAGATCTCGAGAATTGGAATTCGAAACAGAATCCAGTTCATTTTCTCATATTTTTAAAATTATCCCTTCGAATCCTACGATTCGAATTTATAGATAAATAAAAAACATTGGATTCTGTTCAACCTGAACTGTTGTCTCTGAAGGAAAAGACAAAAATTGAACCACTCGCAATTCTCAGATTTGAAATAGCTCCAGTCCTTCAGGAACCTGTATAACTTCACTTATGTTTTGAGTAGATCAATACTGTTGTCAAAACAGAATGTAAATTTATTTCATTGAATTCATTTTCTATTGAAAACTCCTGCGGTCTTTATTTCGAATGAGTGTAGTTGGAAATAGAATCCTCCATTGAATAATACTAATTTACTTAAAGACTTCCGCTATTGCTTAAAACATTTTTGACAAATTGAAATAGTATACGAATGTAACTGAAATTCTCGAGATTTCTATAATAATGAAAACAAAATTTAGCATAATAAATATTAATGGAACATAAATATAAAATAAAAAAAAAATATATAATAATATCCAACTCGAAATACGCCCCTGGGTCCTTTCTCAAGTTGAAATTCACCATCCTCCTTCTTCGTAGAAAGCGATCGGAGTTCTTTGTTTTTTCTTCCGACAAGATATAAAGAAGACATCATCCTGCACCGTGCAATGAAGTAGAAATGGTCGATTGGTTATCTAAACGTGAATTACGCCAAGGGCGATAATGGTTATTGCTATCCTAATATATTGATCTGCTATCCAATTTGAACTTTTTCACGATTGGCAAATTCAATCGTGACGTTCAGTCAAGATGGAAGTAAAACTGCACTTTCTGGAAGGAACGGCGAGAATGGAAACAGTTTTTCAATTTGGAATTATCAAATATATTGGAAGCACTGACGTTTGGTCCTTAACTTTTGTGGTCAAGTTCTTATTAAATCGATGTTGACCTAAATTTCTACGAACTGTCAAGAAGTTATAATAGGTGTCCAGAAAGGGTATTGGGTATTTATAAGTTCAATAAAACAAAAAATATTTGTGGGCAATAAAAAGGTAATTTTTATTATAAACATATGAATTGGAGAATTATTTGGAAAAGATGTGGCATCCAAAGGATGACCGTTGCGTTGCTGACACTCTTGTAAACGGGAACGAAGATTGGCAATAACGCATTGACACATAGCTATTGATATTGCTGCCAATTCTGACCTGATGTTTTGCTTCAACTGGGTTAGATTCGTCGGATTATTTGATAAACCTTACTTTCAAGGTATCCCCATGCTAAATAGTCTAGCGGGCTAAGGTCGAGGCTTCTGCGAGGTCAGTTGATGTTACCCCTTCGCGAAATGACATTATTAAGGAATAATTCCATTGAATTATTTGAGGTATGGCAAGTGGCCCCATCTTGCTGAAACAACGTTGAAACCTGCAAATTCCTGCAACTCTGGGACCAAAAAATTTCGCAACATATCGCAATAACGGTCATCTTTCACAATAGTTGCTCGGCATCGTTGATCTTCATCAAAATGAGGATTGATTATGCCTTCAGCAGACATAGCAGCCCAAACCACGACCTTTGGGCAATGCAGGGGTAGTCCATGCTTTCGTCTCGGATTCTCCACTGCCCAGTTCCGACAATTCTGCTCATTAACATGACCATTCAACACAAAATTTGCTTCGTCACTAAACAGTATGTTGTTGAAAATTTTAAATCGTTGCAGCATTTCGTTCGCAAAATTCAGTCGATTAGCATAGTCCATATCCTTCAATTCTTGAACCAATCAATTTTGTGGACTTTTAGAAGCAAGTCTTTCTTCAAAATTAAATGTAAAGACGATTTTTTAATGTTCAACTTTTTCAATTGTTTGATCCATTGCCTAATGCTTTAGTCACTTGGTGCGTCGCGTGTACGATAGAGACGTTCAGCAGTTACTATTTAATTATCATTACGACAACACCCTCGTACGCAAAATGCGCGATGCGTTCCCGAGAAGGCACTGTTCCATCGTGACTGAATCTCCACAAAATGGTGGACGCCACGAACCCCTCCCCGCTCCTTTTAGACACCCTGTTCCGAATATGGAGCGAAAACAAATACCCGATACCTTTTCTGGACACCTCGTACTAAATAAAATTCATGAGAATGAAATTTTAGAGGTAGAAATCAAAAGAAATGTAACATATACTAATTTACGATTAAAAGAAACAACTAGGTTAACTTCCATTCAAACCATTCAAACCCTTCATCAACCGATACACTGATTTTTAGTTTTTCTCCATTTAAAAGGGAAATTTTTAATTTTTTGATGAAAATATTATTGTCACACGTGCACACAAATGTATTAGAATAGTATGAAATAATTTTCACAGACAAAAAACCGAAAATGCTGAGCTAACTTCTATTCATTTCCCCAGTTCGTTTGGGAACCAGTTTGAATTTTGCTGAAAAACTAACAGTAAAACTCAATTATAAATTTTTCCGCATATTTTGATATAAAAAAACAAAGCGCTGAGCCGGCTTTGTTATATATTATCGGGATTTTCTGGATAATGTGAGATATTTTCTTGAAAATATTCAGAACGCAACTAAACACAAATGTAGCACAAATTGTTGCAATAATTTGCTATTAGAAAAAACAAAAGTGCTAAGTTTGTAGTTGAATTATATTTTCTGACGAATTCAAACATCACAGCTCTGTAAGCTTATAGCACAACTCATTACAGTCGTTGAAACTCAATATTTCGATAAGTGCTATTTTATTCAACTTGTGAAAAATCTAGAAAACTCAATAAAAAAATTCGAACAGGGTAAACTCAGTACAAATATTTACAATACAAATATTTTTCGAAAATCGAATAGTTCTAGTCATTACACATAGAAATTCAGCTTCCATAACAAATGTAGTATCACTGAACCCCTTCCCTATTCAATTTGAAGGCCCTCTCCTAGAGGGTTTAATATGCAAGACTCAAATATATTCGACTCTGAATTCAAGAAACCAAAATGGTTCAAACAAGAAAATTTGAGATATTGAAAACAGCTCAATTAAACGTACTTGGTGAAAATAGCTGTGGGGAGAAGTACTTTGTTAATGCAACTAACATTCAGTTTTCAACTAATGTGCAATATTTTTTGAGTTTAGGTGATAAATTCAACTTACTTTATGCAAAAAATAATTTTCCTTTAAAAGATATAATTCTGGATATTGAGTATATTCTGTCTACTAGTAACGATGAAAACAACACAGGTCTGGCTCATAATTCACTTATTACCTTGATAACTACTTTATCAACTCAAAAGCAGTTCCTTAAGACTAATTACAGACACAAAACCGAGAATGAACACACTTTCAATTATGACGAATCAGTAGTATTGGACCGAGTACCCAATAAAAAATCTAGAGAGTTTCTTGAGATAATCCGCATAAAACAAAGTGAGAATTCCATTAACGACAGATCAGATATTAGAAATTTACACAACATCTATTCCATCTTTAGAATAATCTAAAATAAAGAGACCAACAAACACAAAGAAGAAGAAATTCAATATGACGTGACACTTCTAGAATCAGTTGACATTATAACCTCAATGACATCCAACAAAATAAGTTGGGAAAAGACTGAATATAATCTATTCTTTAAGGTACTATTATATTAGATCTCTATTCAACAAAATATTTTTTAGTTTACGATACCTATAGATTGTTTGTTCGTTTTAATTGTTGTATATTGTATTGTATGTGATATTTTCACAGGCTAGAAAAAGGGCACTGCCCGAAACGTTGCCAGGATACATTATATTATTGTAGAAATAAACCCTGAAATCAAATAATATTACTAAACTTAAGACTAATGATAATATAATCATCACAAGAGCTGACAAGAGCAAGACAACAGTGGTACTTTTCAAGGAGGATTTCATGTCTAAAGCTTTGAATATTTTGGATGTTACCACAACGTATAATGAATTAACTGAATAGAAGATCCTACAAATAAGATACAAAAAAAACTGAATAAAATAATATACTCCTTATAAAAATCAAAAAGGATTAACGAATCAACATATAAGTTTTTACGATGTAACAATGGTTTATGTCCGAAAATTTATTTTTTACCCAGAATACACAAAATGAATCACCCTTTTAGACCAATTGAAGCTTATGTTGGGAGTCCTCTCTACAATTTGACAAAGTTTAGTCAAATCTGTTGTGTTATGCCTTCGAAAAAGATGAAAAATACTTGAAGAACTCTTTCGAATTCATAGATTTTGTAAAAAAAATATAACCTTTCCAGACAACTATGTTCTTGTTTCTCTAGATGTAACATTACTACACTCTAATATACCAATTGATCTAGCTGTAACAATAATTGAAGAAAAGTGGAGTATAATCGGGCCTCATACAATTCTAACAATTCAAGAATTTCTGCAACTTTTTGATTTCTGTGTTGAAAACAGCTTCTTCATTTTTGATAACATCTATCTTGCTCCTGTAGTAGCGGACATTGTAATGGCTTATATTCAGAAAGCTGCTCTAGATAAACGTTCTTTCAATGTTCCATTCTTCAAACGATATGTCGATGATATTTGCACCTCTATACCAGCTGACAAAGTAGAAGAAATCATTAATGTGTTTGACAACGTACATCCACGGTTAAAATTTACAATTGAACTTGAGTCTCAAAATAACACACTACCGTTTCTAGACGTTCTACTAATAAAACAGAAAAATGAAATAAAATATTATTGGTATCGGAAACCAACATTATCAGGAAGAATTCTGAATTTTAACTTTAAGCACAACATGTCCCAAAAAATTAATATAATCAACAATTTGAAAAATAGAGCTCAGAAACTATGTTCTCCTGAATTTCACCAAAAAATCTCAGTAGAATCAGTTCAATTTTGTGGAAAAAAAAACAAGATGAAATCCATTTATAAAAGAACAGACATTGATGGGTTAAACACCGATTATTATTATTTAATAACCAAAATTAAAGAAAAAGACTAACCTTGAATAAATTTTTTTTACAACTCAAACGTCAATGTCATATCTGTCATCTGTAGATCCAAATAAGATGAATATCTATGTATATATGTCTTTATTAGAACGTAATTTATGCACGCATTACTTGCTTTAAACTTCAATTCGTTGCAAATTCTTTTTGGCCGTTTTCTCTCAATTGATTGGGTCGAAGGTGTATTATACGTTCAAAACATTTAATGTCTCTGACTATAAGACCACGATAAAATCTGTGAGTATGCATTGTTGTTCCCTCTTTCATATCTTCGCCATGTAACAATATATTACCTAATTTTTTTTTCATGTAGATTTTGCTCTTTCTCATGGCATTTTCAAACTATGTTATATTCATTGTATTGGCATATAACATATCCACTTATATCCATTTATATTTACTGCATTATGCAAATATTAATTGTATTATTTGTCCATTGTTGTTCATAATGTCTAGGAATTTATTTCAACATAAAATTTGTATGTTTTGAGTGTATATAATCTCTGCGATCATTTTTAGAGCCCTGAAGAAAATTTTTGAATAAAATCGAAACATGTTTCCATTCATTTGGCCGTCAACCTGTCAAATAGATATGTGACTCAAATATACGTCGAAAGATGTCCCCCAAAAATGCCTTTTATGTATTTTCCAATTTCCCAATTACTATTAGATGAGAATTATACGAAGTTGTATAACTATGTCAAATAGATTTCATTGGTTCTTGAGTAGGTATTTAAACAAAAACACAGTTCTATCGACCAGTTTTACCAACTCGAATATCTCGTCCCCATTGACCCAAATTCGAAATAACAAAAGCAACTTTTCGCAAACGTGGCTTCTTGTCCCCTATTCTTGTCCATTCCTCAGGCAAAAAAATCCCCCCTCCCACTTCCCTTTCACCATGAGAAAGAGCTGCAGTTTCAGCCCATCAATCAGGCTCGGTTCAATGGGCACGAAAAGCAAGGCCCACCCTTTTCCTCTCTGTGACATCTCAATGCTGCCCCCCCGGGGCACTTTCTCAAGTCGACGGCCATTCTAGCATCGAGTTCTATGCGACGTACGCTGACGATTCTGTGTTTTCTGGACCGTGAATCATTCGATCGGTCTTGATGAGAGTCAAGGGTCACGAATGGCTTTGAATTAAACATGGCATGGTCGGAAAGTTGTGTATAATTCAACCCCTCCAGAAATGTTGTTTTGTTTAGGGATGATTGTTGATCTCGTGATTATTCACGGTGGGGAGAAGGGTTCTATTGTAAGGAAAGATTTGACCACATTCAAACCAGAAAGAGTTAGCATATCAATAGAAGGCTGAGAAGTTCAGAAAATCATCCAACTACTCCTAATTACTTAGGAATCCATCTCAGAGAAATCTGGGGATGATTAAATCAGAGCATTTTAAGATCACTCATTTTGAGAATGAACCGTCGTTGCCGAGCTGTAATTGACACAAGGGGTGGAAATATCAAGTATTAAATCACTTATCAGCATTCCACTATTTTGAAAATTGTTTATTTCTCTTTTTTCACATAAGATTCGGTGAATTCCTGAATTTTTTTCCATTTAATGTGTCTTGTTTCGTTCAAAACCTTTTCAAGAGAACATAAAGAATAAGTTATAAAGTCAATGTAGAGTTATCTTTCATTAAAATTGAGATTTTCAGAATGTGGGTTAATTTTTTGGCGCAGTCTATTTAATTTCAAGAAAACATTTCTCAGTTTGTGTCATCGATGTGGTGCATATAGCGAACGATATATGGAGAAATTCAGAAATAAAACTTTAATGGAAAATATGAATTCAAAAAATAAAGTAGAAAACCTACTTTGATATACTTACTGAAAAAAAAAACACGCAGAAGGACCTGTTTATATTTCAACTCTCTTCGGTAAAACATAGATAGTTTAGCAAGGAATAAATAACTCTTATTGTTGTATTATAGTAATTCACAAATTACTTATATCATGCTTTTGACTATAAAATATCTGAGTAGAACCGCTATGAATCTCATTATACCCCAATGTGATATTACCTAGATTTATGATCAAGTTACGTCATATTATTTACTCTAATCTTATAGTAGAAAAGAATCATAAATTGACAGAACAAGAAATGTACTTTATCAAAAGATGACATTTAAATGCGAGATTTACTTTTGAATAAAATTGATCCTACGATAAAACTGAATTTTTATTACTCAAATAATAATATCGAATTCTGATTTCCATAACAATAAATCTAGATTACTCGAGATTCTGAATATAAACAACGTTACTTGGATAGACCCTAATGTATTCGTTTTTAATGGATGCCGAACTATTTCAATTAAGGAGACATTATAAAATTAAGAACTTGTATTGTTGATAGCCACATTAAGTTTCTTCATAAAATTAACGTTGATTCATATAAATTGTATGGTGATGAATAATGGAAATAACATCATACAATATGAGGGTATCTGATTGCCTGCCACTCTATTCTTTTAGATTGTATCAGTAATTTTTCAACAATAGAGTTCAAGTCGTATCAAGATCTTCTGATTAAGTTCTTTAATTTTTTCAGTAAACCAACCATCATTTCGATAATTAAAAAGGTCCCAATGGGCACAATATTTCAAATATTAGGTGAAATAAAGTCTTCTCTAATATATGATTCTTAGATATAAGACAGAAAGCACATGGAAAGTAGTTTTATACAATGTGAAACAGGTTAAGGAATTTTTGAATAACTAACATTTTCGGGAATCAATAGAGTCATATTAGACCAGGGTCAAAGCCTACAAAAATGGTAAAAAATGAAAAAAAATTACAGTAGGATGAAACCCATTAGAAAAGCAAGGGAATATGATCAAAATGAAAGGAAAAATAAATTACGGTTGATCCGAGTTCGGGAAGTGGGAGGGGGTGAGTTTTTAAGGGTAAAAAATGGTTTATCTTGATTTCCGGCAAAACTACAAGTCCTATGGAAAAAAGTTGAATGGTAAAGTTGTAGGCAATAAAAAGATCTACAACTTTTGTATATGAAGATTTTTCACATACCTCAAAATTTAGGTGAAAAATTCAAAAAACCAAGTTTTTGGTTTTTTATTAATATCTTTTTCAAAAAATTTTCTTTTTTACGAAATTTGGTGAAAACTTACCTTATTATGTCTCAAATACACTGTGATTTATTTGATTAAAAATATTAAAATTTTCTCTTCATTTTAATTTAATATCAAAAAAGCACCCTAATTTTCAATCGAAAATTCTGACGTCAAAATATCAGCTTCTTTCAAAAAGTTTGGGGGCTTTTTGTTCGTTGAAATATCTACTTTCTGATGGTGTAAAGAAAAATATACATTACTTTAAGAAAAATTTTTAGAAAATTCAAAAAATCTAACGAGAAAAACAAGGACAAATTAATTAAAA
>JARTUT010000202.1:0-34390 GCA_030674115.1 Micraspis discolor
AAATGAAGTGTGAGAATTGTTTATGAGGTAATGTGGGACCGACATCTCAATTATTAAAAATAACATTTTTCTTCATAAGAGCGATATAAATAAAAAGAACAAAAGATGTACTTCAACTAGGACAGGATCACAACTTTCTCTTCGATGATGTGGAAATAGTAACTAGAGAGACCAAATGCAACAAGAGAATCATACTGGAAATGATACATATCAATGTAGAAGAAGATCCGATTAACAAAAAATCTGATACACAGGATCTCAGTAATATCTATACATATCTGTTGACATATCCAAATCGAGAAAACAACTTCTATGATGGACCTGTTGATGAATGACTTTGACTATTGAAAAGATGAAGAAGAAAATGCGAGCAAATTTTGATGTAAGTTTATCCCTCAAACTTTATGATGCATTTTGTCATTATTCTATGTAACGTGAAGATTGAAGACGTATATGAAAACGGTGTATATTACTGTTCTTATAAATGAGTCGAGGCTTTTTTAGTTCATTGACTTCGTATATTGTTTTGAAATTGAATAATAACTATTGTCGACAAAGAAACCAAGTTGTCACTTGCTGCGATTTCTACTTTAATGAAAACTTTCGATTATATTGCACCTTAACCTCACTTTCAGTAAGTAAAATCTTTGAAATTCAATTGTGATTATACATGTTTGTCTTCACAACTATGACTGAATGTGTGTTATGTTTATTTGTTCATTGTAATTGATTTCATGTTTATCTTGTAGAAGCCCCTGAAGAAGGATTTAATGAAATCCGAAAGCTCGGCAATGAAAACAGAGTAAATTATTGGTGAAACCCTGGTCGATTCCCTTGAACTATTTTCCTATATATATATATATAAATGTAGACAAAAATCTATATAGGAGGTCCGACAAAGAAGATAATGCTGAATATGGTGATGAATTATCTTGATAAATGACCTTGATTTCGTTCCTGTTTCACCTGAAAATATCATATTTATAAGAAAAATTCTGTGGTTGTGAATATATTCTACATTTCCTTACTACACTTTTCACCTGAAATCACGGTTCACATAACGTGGGAGATTGTAAAACTAAAACATATATGGAGACTCTCTGAAAGCTTCAACAACATAAACACAGTTCGTAAAGTCGAATTGCCCTCCATAGAAAACAGTCCCCATTAATTATCGTGACGTGATCAGAATCAGTCATTCAAAAATTCCATTCAACCCTTTCCTGAGGGGTGAGCCAGTGTTAATTCGCTTTGTACGCTTATCACGTAGGAACCGAAATTTAATTAGCAATCTATTTTCCTCGCCAGTGTGAGCATTGTCAGTATAAAGAAGTGGAAAATTCGAGTATGGAAAATATGAACTTTTCCTTAGGGCTCGTACTGTTAAATAAAATGACATCGGCCTTTCAGATTTGTCTCAATTCACTGCAAATTGTTGGAATTATCCATTTGAGCTTTGAAAACATGGCTACAAATCGAGTGTTCGTATGAGACTGAAGAAAAGAGAGGACAAAATAATCAAGTCAGAGAGCAGTGCATGAAATGTTTATTTTTGCACATTTGTTCTGCATAAGACAAAAGTAATATTAGGTAACAATTGGTAGTACCAATAGCATAGCTATTCAAATGAAACTCAGTTCCAAGTACAAGTTGATAATGTGGATATGAAACAATACATCTCATCATCTCATCAATAATCGTCTCATATATAAATTTCTAAGTGGTTTTAGAGCTATTCATGATATTTCTTTCTTGGAATTGATTATAAAATCCAAGCATGTATGATACATAATTTTTGTAATAAGTTATTTTTTGTGCTTGCGGACAGGTTCTGCCAAAGCAGTCTCAGAGGGAAGTAAAAGGAACTTTCTCACCACTCTGGAACTCGCTATCATAACGTCCTTTTGGGGCTGCACTCTTTGTCTAAAGTCTCATAGTGATGCTTCTCAACCAGTCCATTTGTGGACACAACCAGTGGGGAAATATAATAATTATATATTTTGATTAATATTGAATATTTTCAATCCTGTATATTTGAATTGATACATTATAAGAACGTATTCATTGCTAATAAGATACAACAATGTTAAATTCTGATTATTAAGCGTCTGGCATTATTTGTGAGCTGCGACGTTCTCCACAAGGAACTCATTGTTGATTGTTTGTTGTTTATTGATTGATATTCTTATAAATAGGTGGAACATACAGACCTAGAGAATTCAGTCTCTATTACTCACATACCTTGTTTGTTCACGCATAGTCAGTTTCCAAATAAAGTAGTATTTTTAAAATGTGCTTCTCGCTCATATATGTATATATACGAGGTGTGGCTAGAAAAAACCAAACTGATGCTTTAAACAAATTTTATTTTAAATTATTTACAATTTGATGTTATCTCCTTCAATGTACTCTCCTCCTCGGTTTATACATCGCTCCATACGAATTTTCCACTGTTCATAGCAATGCTGCAGATCATTTTCGGTAAGTCCATACATTACTTCCGTCGTTTTTTCTTTTACTGCTTCAACACTCTCAAATCAAGTTCCTTTCAAAGCTAACTTGACTTCGGGAAAAAAAAGAAATGACAGGGGGCCAAATCAGGTGAGTAGGGTAGTAGGTAATAGACACTTTGGAACCATATTTGCACATACTTTTCATGTTGAAACATTCATGAAGAATCTGCCTAACACTTTCCTTGTCAATTCCTGTCAACTCAGACATTGCTCTGATTGTTAAATGTTGATCTTCTCGAACAAGTTTACCGATTTTTTCAATGTTTACATCAGTTGTTGCTGACAATGGTCTGCCAGTGTGAGCGGCATCACTTGTGTCTTCGCGGCCATCTTTAAGTCGTTAAAACCACTCAAACACTTGTGTTCGCGATGAACAATAATCGCCGTACTCTTGTTGCAACATTACAAACGTTTCACTTGCAGAATTTCCAAGTTTGAAAAGAAATTTGATGTTAATATGCTGTTCTTTCTGTACACTCAACATTTTTCCGACGAACAGACAAAACGTAAACTACTTAGAACAGACGCCACGGGCAGACTGAGTGCCGGAGGCAGATAAGACTCGAGCAGTAGATGAAGCAAGAGTCACGTGACAGGCCAGGCGACTTTCAGCCTCATTGCATTCGTTTTATTGTTTCACCTGTGCTAGTTCGGTTTTTTCCAGCCACACCTCGTATATACAAATATATCTATCTATCTGCAACTTAAGTAATAAGCACGACTGATGTCAATCCATTAAGTATATATGATTGAGCATTGATGAACTTTTTGACATTTCTCTTTTTCGATTTTGCCAAAAATTTTTCTTTTTAGACAAATAATCCTACATCTCACATAGAGAAGCAACTATATATTTTACTTCAAGCAGTTCAATAAAGGAGGAAAGCCTGTTCCACTTTCTCCACACAACTTTTAACGTTGGGTAATTTATCAGAAAAGGGAGGATAATCATTACGACTAGAAAAGCGCTTATAAGACAACAAAAAATTGATTTATTATAAGCAATTATTTTCAAAATCAAGCAATTGAGGGGAAATGACAACGATCATCATTTTAACAGGTGAAATGATGCCTCCGAGGCAACCCCAGGAAACTAAGCAACACTGTCATACATCAGTAGCGCTGGTCCTGCTTTTTTCCACTCGATCTTTCACTATTCCTGCAGAAGCGAGACAAAGGACTCACAGAATGAATGAGTGCATACAGAAAATATGGAGCAATATGATCGATATAATTTCCGCAAGCTTTGAATATTCTTCTATGTCGCTCCCTCTATGACTGTAGATTGTTGAATTCATGTTCCCGCTAATTATTGCTAAAAATATTGCCTGTGTAGGCGGACTTTCAGTAAAGGATGATTTTTTAAGCGTCTTTCTTTTAAGAATCAAATGAGACACTCGAATTTGCATCATGTATTGGAAATTTCTAGGAATCGCTAAAATAGCTTTTGCCATTTCCGTTTTAATAAGGATAGTTTCATGTATATGTTGTTGGCGGCTTCGCTTCAAACAGTCCAATCAGAAAGTCCAATTTGCATCGTTTTTTTGAACGTTTCTGCCTGTATCAGACGGATGTCAGGTTTTGGTGATATCCTCCTGTGACGCTTCAAGCGTTCGACTTGTTGACATAAACTGACGCCATTACGTAACCCCATAAGAAATAATCAAGAGGCGTTTAATCTCATGATCATTGCTGACTAATCATAGGGCCATTCCGAAGAATAAGCTGCTCACCAAATTCATCCTTCAACATGTCCATTGTCCCGCAAGCTGTCTAGCATGTAGCACCGTCTTATTGAAACTACATGTCAATCAAGTTCTACGCACTCAACCTTGTTACAAAAAAGTCACGTATCATAAAACGATAGTTCGTCGTTGAAGGTGATGTTATTTCCACGGTTGTCTTTGAGAAAAAATGGACCGGTGAGACCACCAGCACATAAACCATACCATACTGCCGTGTTTTCGAGATGCATCGGTAATTCTTGTGTGGTATGTTACTCTTCTTTACTCCAGATGCCACAGTATTGCTTATTCACGCATCCGATAAGCCAGAAATGAGCGCCATTTCTGAACAAAAGATTTCAATAAAACTGCAGATTTTTATGGAGCTGTTCTAAGGCCCATTCACCAAAAATAGGACGTTTTGGTAGGCCATTTGGCTTCACTTCTTGCAGAAATTGAATTTTGTTGGCTTTCAAACTCAAATCGAACATGAATTTCCATGAGGTTGAGTAACACATGCCTAGTTCCTGATAACGTCGACGAATTTTAACTATGAATTCCAACAATTTGCCATCGTAGCTCGTTTGTTAGTCTTTCCATGACGAAATGGCAGAGTACATTGAAAAGTTTTCACTCTTATAGAAGAACGCCATTACCAATCGGTGATTTCAACCTGAAAAACTCAACCCTAAAGAAATCACTGATTATAACCCCTGAAATTATTAAACATTTTGTCAACTACTTACTATAAACAGTGAATGGATTATAGGTAAATCATTGGACGGACTTTGTTGATTTCGTTGTATCGGTCCGGTGGAGTTGATGTCAAAATCACAATGGACCAAGTTTCAACCATCACACTAAGTATTTCAGTTCACGTCATAGCCTTTCTGCATAATGCCTGTCGATTCGCGACAAGGTCGAATGGAAAAGCGCCGCAAGCAGGGCAATGATGCGAATCGTCCACTTCACCAGTAAATCCTGAGGGCGTCCCACCATTCCCTCAGCAAGTACGCGATGAATAATGTAGTTGGGTATTTCCCATTGACCGTTCCCAATTTCACACGTTATCCTATTATCGCGTGAAAGTGACATATGCCAGTTAAATGAGGTCCACGTCACTCAATACCGACGACAGCCCTTCTTCTTATTAACAAAACATCCGCGAATCGATTCGTATCTACGGTATCCGACGGGACTATCCGATGCTCGTCCACGCTGCTCTTTGGCAGATCGAGTGTTGAATTTGGGTAATGAAATTCTGGGGCGTTTTTCTGTTCGGTTCGATGTCGATCTGATTTTTTCTCCGCTTCGGCTAAACGATATTTGGACGTGAGAGTTACGGGTGCATTGATGAAATGGAAATCGGGATTCCACCAGTTCTGTATGGAGATATTTGAGAGATACTTACGAATTAGATTCAGCATTCAATCAATATATATTATACTACAAATTTTTGCATATGTGTTAACGACTTCACTTCTATCTTACGGTCACTAAATTTGTTAAAATTTATCAATTATTGAAAACAAAGGAATATTAATGATATATAATCGGACTAGAACTTCATCAACTGGTAACTCATATATACCGTATATGTTTCGATCATATGTTTGTGGTATTGACGAAAGCCACCCAACCTCAGAAGAAAAAAAGTTGGACTTTGCGTCTTCGACAGCAGTTTCCTCAATAGCTTCAAATCAATCTAGCCAATTTTACTCTTCTAATTCAGTTGAATAAGGATGTCTTCGTCCTATACAAATTTCAGGACATTCCTGAAATTTATTCTCTAAACGTCTCATGCAAGTCTTTGAATCACAATAATATTCGTGGTATATTGAGGTTAGTAAATTTTGACTGATTTAGAATTATACATGTTTGATGAAAAAAAAAAAAAAAAAAGAATAGGTGAATACATTCCTCTTTATATCGTTTATTGATGCCAATATTACATAGCACAGGTATGAAGGAGTTGCACTGATTGTTTTTCAATATTCATTTATGGATACTGATAGTTCTTGACTACGGTACCGTTATTGGTCACCTAAGTATTCAGACACATCGAGCAAAGAATAATTTCCTACACACATCTAAAATTACTTACTTTCATACTGTATTTTTCTCAGCTGGGGCAATTTATATATTTGTGATGGAATATTAATGAATTTATGAAATACGGAAAAACCTAAAATTGTGCTGTTATTGTCTGCTTTTTATAGTAATTGTCCAACTTTACTACAGTTATTGGCATGGGCAGCGAATAGTGAAATAAACGACAAGGCTCATGATATTCCAGAATAATATTCATTTGATTGGTGTACCGATATATATTCTCTGTGACATTGTTGACATAAAAAGCGAAGGCGAAGGTCATACCAGTTTTAAAAAGGGTGATCCTGCCATTTTTAGTAATTACAGACCGATATCCATCCTATCAAACTTCTCTAAGCTCCTAGAAATTGTCCTGTACAATTCTATTTATCCATCTGTCAGAAGTTACATCAGAGTTGAGCAACATGGATTCATGTCGAGGAGATCTTGCACAAGCAACCTAGCGCAATTTGCGCAATATGTTTTAAAAGTTCTCGATTCCGCAGGACAGGTCGATGTGGTTTTCACCGATTTCCAGAAGGCTTTCGATAGAGTCGCTCATGAGCTTCTTATTTTAAAGTTGCGCAGGAAGTTTGGTTTCTCCGACGGACTGGCTGATCTGATTCGTTCTTATCTTGTTGACCGTCGGCAGATAGTTCGACTGGAGGGTGTTCAATCGACTGAGTTCATACCTACCTCTGGAATACCGCAGGGGTCTAATCTTGGTCCTTTGCTCTTCATATTATTTGTAAATGATATGATGGATGTTGTCGGTTTGCTCCATCAGATGTTCGCGGATGACTTGAAGTTTTTCTGTACGGTTCAATCGTTCTATGACTGTGTTCAGCTTCAGCTTGCTCTCGATCGAGTGGCTGATTGGTGTAGAGTTAACTTTTTGAGTTTGAATGTTTCAAAGTGTAGTCGTCTCTTTTACAAGAAAAAAGCAGATGTTACAATACGATTATTCTATCGATGGTCAGTTGGTGTCCCGTTTTGACAGGATCAGGGATCTTGGTGATCTTTGATCAGAAATTCTCTTTTATTCCGCATATCACACAACTGTATGGGTTCGTTGTTCGCAGTGGGAAGTATTTTAGGAACACCTCAACGTTCATCAGTCTGTTCCATTCCTTAATTCGGAGCAAATTGGAGTATTGTAGCGTGATTTGGCATCCTGTTTACTTTTGCCATCAATACCACCTTGAGGCCGTCCAGAGGAGGTTCTTGAAGTTCTTAGTTTGGAGAGAGGATGGAGTTTATCCACCCAGAGGGTTTGATCATCGGGAGTTGTGTAGATTTAATATCGTTACATTGCAGGAAAGGAGAGGGATATTATCACTTAAGTTTCTGTATGGTTTGCTGCACGACACCATCGATTGCCCACCTCTCTGGTCTGCTCTGGGTTTCCGAGTTCCGAGGCAAAGCTCTCGTTCTGTGGAACTATTCCATCTTGACACCCCCAGAAGTAACTCATTGTTGCATTCGCCGATTTGGTTCATGGAATCTACATTCAATTCGGTTGCTGGTAGCTGTGATATTCACTTTGACTCGCTATCAAGTATCATAACGAGTTATTTGCGGAGGTTGAATTGAACTCATGTATGCAATGGTCACCTATATTTTTGTGATACTTTTGTAATTTTTTTTTATTTTGTAGTAGCTTTTGATGCAATAATCTTGGTCACCTTTATTATTATTTTAATACTTTTTACAGTATGGAGCAAATGAGTGGTAATTTCTTTTTGTCGATATGTCTATGGATTTGTGAATTTTGTTGATTTCAATTCATTTTCTTTCATAATATTGGCTTGTATATACATTTTCTTTTCACTTTTATAGTGACGCTGTTTGCTGACGTCTCTATTTGATTGAACATTAATTAGTTATTTTCTGTAATAGGGTAAGAACCTGTTGAAAATAAAGAACTTATTATTGAAAAAAAAAATTGGTCGTTATCTTCCACATGTGTAATGTGTTTTGGTCGATTTTCGGTATGAATTCAGAGTGGTATACATTTGGGCAGCTATCACTAGAGAAGTTGCCTTTTTGGCGCTCTTGTTCACCCGAACAGAGTGCCTATCATTTTGCCCGAATGTCTGTAATTTTGGAATATCGAGCCGCAAATGGTCTCAATCGATTGGGTTCGACTCCGTGATGAAGAATTCGTGGCGAAAGTTGAGTCTGTCAGGCCGGCCGGCCGTATCCTTTCTAGCAACCAAAAAAGGTTTTTATATTTTCAGAATAGGTTAATTGTCCAAATATCTCGGTCAAGTTCGTTATTGGGCGAAATTCGTCGGATGATTCAGTAGTTATGAGCATCTGAAATTTTGTTTCCTCAATAACTACTAGAATATCCATCCGATCAAGTTCATACTTGAAATATTGTTGAGGGAGGCTGAAGCAAAACGGCTCGCAAAATTTCGTAGAAATCGTGACGATAGAAAATTTGTAAAAAATTCCCAAAAAAAAATTTTTCAATACTCCATATCTCATAAGACATTTTTCGACATATGTCGAAGTGATCGATATCTTACTTATCCTCAAATTTCATTGTCGTGGCTATTTTCCATCTAAAGATATGATCATTTTTTTCATTTACTCAAGAGAAAAGAGAAATGACATGAAGTCTCAGTGATTTTCTCTGAACGAGGGTCATCACAGATCGATATTCGATTGACGAATGCCGGGCTCATTACTCAGTGTCAGTTGGCGTAATATTAATCAAAATTTTTCATAACTGGAAATCATAGAGATAGAATTCAATCTCGATGGCTAAAACAAAATACGTTGTCAAAATTTAGAAAAGCTCTGACGTGAGTTTTTAGAAGGAAATTCAGCTTCGAACAAAACCTGGGGAAAATTATGAGTATCTACAATAGTTATTTTTGATTTGAGATATAGGTTTGTTCATTCATTAGGCGATCATATTTGCATCACATTGTCCCATAGTAAGAAAAAGACTATTGTTCACCTGATCAGAGTGCTTATAGATTTGTTATGGTATGAATATTTACTCGCAAGTACCTCAACACGAGCGCCAAAGCAATCTGACCTCACGTCAGTGCTTTCTAAATATTTATCGATTTCTAATGAAACTTTTGGGTTGTTTTTTAAATGGCAATATTTTTTGTGCTTTTTTCGCTCTACCTTTTTTACTACAGTCGGTATAATGAGGAAATATATGGCCATTGGGTCATTGTTCAGAGTATCTGTTTTCCCAAATAATTTTTATCTTTTTTCGCTTGTTACCAACATGTTCCATATGCAGAAGCTTGAATGGTTCAGCCACAGTTTTTATAAATATCATTCAATTTGGAAAGCAATTGTATTCATTAATAAAAAATTTTATCTTGTTCAACCTCGACTGACGACAGTTTGGGGCATAATATATGTATGTAGGTATTTACTAATTGTTTACACCTGTAATTGGGCGTGTGCCTGTTGGATGTAAAATATATAAATAAATAAATAAATTGTTCTAATCAATTTGGGTTAAAAATTATATGGTGTGGCACGTTTGACATGGAACAACTTTTATAGCGGTGAAATATGAAATGGTGAAGTACAACAGCAGTATATCGCAGATTCCCAAGAAATATCAGTCTTTTTGAAGCATGGTTTCACATTAAATTCTTAATGATAGAACGATTAACTTTTTTCCGATAACAACGCAAATGGTATTTCAACTCAACTACAACATAGTCAGATCAATTAAGAATATCGAACACCAATCCACTAGTTCTGAAACAAATAATAATGAAAGCCAGTCGGCTTATCAAAAATCGGATCTCATTCGAAGGTAACGAAAAAGAAAGTGATCAATTCCGAACAACAATCAAAAAACAGCTATTTTCTCTCCCCAATCTCCTTCCCCTCATAGCGGGAGGCATGGCTAATGGGATCACGTATCCAGAGACCTCTGACAGGGGCAAACAAGAAGAAAACCCACAAAGAAAATGTATATCCGCCTCATTTGAAAAGTTGCTCGTTAAAATGAAGGAACGAAACGGTTGTAATGTCATGATCTCGGTTAGTTCCTGACCGATAGTTGTTGATTCGAGATCGTTTCGTGAATGAGGCGCGTTCGTTACAAATCGCTTGTTGGGGATGGAAATCTGTAGGGGTGGATACGTGAATGACGTAATTGTGACGTCAACTCACAGAATCAGCAGAAGTCCCTTTGTTTTTAATTGACAAAATTTCTCTCATGATGGAGTGTCTACTCTAATATCGAAAATGAAGAGTTGTCTAATATTTATTGGTTTCGAAATTACAGATTTAATTGAATATTTTTGTTATTTGATTGAATATTTTTGCCATATAATGTTGATGTAACGATTCGTGACCCAGTTTTTCAATATATCTCGAGGAAATTGTGCCGAGTACCGAGCAAAATTTGCTTCCGGCAATGAGCACTAACGGCCGTATTTATATAGTCCATGGTTGAGTTGGGTAAAGGTGATTCTTAATTAAGGAGTTTTTAGCCTTCCATCTTGGCGTTCGTGTAATAGCCATATATAGAGAAATCTTAGTTGAATTCAATAGTATATTTGGCAATGCAGAGTGTTCTCAAGTTATGTATCGAAAGGTTCGTAGAAAGTTATGATTGATTGAATAATTTTATAGAAATTAGAAATCAACTGACCGGATGGCTCCGTGAAAACACTTGCAAGTAGTTTTTCAAAATTTGTTGAAAATCATATCCCCTAAATGTTTCATCTTAACTGTACGAGTGAACGGGCTCGTTGAAATAGTTTATTTAATCACAGGTATGATTCATATACAAACGAGAAATAAGGATTATGATGGAACCGCCCAATGAAAATATTAATTTGACTAGATTAGTTTGAAAAGCTTTTCTTGTTTCTCCAAAACAACTCGCCTGATTCTACCGAATAATAAAAGTAGTCGAGATATGCAAACCTTCAAACTATTATTCATATTTCAGTTTTTGAGATCATTTCGTAACTTAAAGTGGACATAATAGCTTCGTGCTAAAATATTTTTATTCAAAAATTCGAAAAATACAAATATTTTGGACAATTTAGGAGCATTCTGTTTAAATGCCTTCGGTTTCAGGAAACAGATAACCAGTTTTAAGGTGAGTGAGTGATTCCGACTTATCCACATGGTTACTTTGCAGGCTTCCAGGGTATCTTCCATGTAGGGATTTGCCATGCCACTCCAGGGTAAATTTCTCTAGAGTCTGCTGAGATGGTTCCAGCTGACCTGCCAGGTTTAACGGGCTGAACTGTTCATCTTCTTGGCATATGGCTTGATGGAATAGTGAGTTGTTACTGAGGAAATAATTTCTCATACTTTGCACTATTTGGTTATGCTTGATTTCCAGGTCCTGCAGTCCTCGTCCACCTTCATGTCTCGGGATGTACAGCCTGTTCACGGACACATGCAGATGGTGAATGCCGTGTCAGGTAAGTAGTGCTCTTACTTTTTGGTCTAGATCTTTCAGTTCTTGTTTTGACCATTTGATCACCCCGAAGGAATATGCTATGCAGGGGATCGCCCATATATTCACTGCCTCAAACATCGATTTGGAGTTCAGATTGCTTTGGATCACTTTTCTGAGTCTACTGAAAAATTTTTCTCTGAATATTTTTTTCATCTCTGTGGTCTTAATAGCTGGGGCTTGTTGTACACTTAAGTATTTGTAGGACTCTTCTGTTCCCAGCTCTGGTAATGATAGATTTTGCATCACCGCCATGCTGTTGCCCTCCTGAACAAGGTTCCTCTTAACATGTACCACTGCACATTTCTCCATCCCCAGCTCCATGCCTATCGTCTTTGAGAACTCTGCCACAATTTTCAATTGCTTTCTTAGCTGTTCTTTATTTGCAGCGTAGAGCTTGACTTCATCTACGTAAAACTGGTGATTAAATTTTGTGATCGGCACTTTTTTAACAATATATTCGTGGGTCTGTTTGTTCAATAACCTACTCAAAGGGTTCCTAGTTAGGCCGAACTATAGAGGACTCAGGGTGTCTCCTTGAAAAAGGCCTCTCTTAATTTTGATTTTGCCAGTATTGTAGCTTGCTCGTGTTTTATTTATCACCAGTTGTGTACGCCAGCTTTTCATAAGGTGTTTTAAGATAGTGGTGACTTGCTTCGAAATTCCGTACAGTTTGAGTATTTTTATGAGTCACGAGTGCTGAACAGAATCGAAGGCTTTCCAGTAGTCGATCCAAGCAAACATTACGCTCCTTTGTCTCCTCTTTACATGCTTCGTTGTTATGAGATCTGTGCTTAAGAGCTCCTTACATCCCTGTGCATCTCATCGGCATCCGGCCTATTCTCGCGCAAATATGCCGTACTTGTTCACATGTGCCCAGATTTTTCGAATAAGAATCGCAGTTAAAATCTTATAGATTGTTGGTAAGCAGGTGATCAGCCGGTATTTTTCAGGATACTTCCTCAGTAGTATTTGTTCTGATTTACCGGTATTAGATGTTCGCAGTTCTGGTGTTTCTGAGGTCAGGAAAGAGACTTCCTCTTCCATGTCACTAGGATCTAATAAGGCGCCTCGTGGATAGCAACTTACTTTTATGTTGTTGAGTTTGATTTCGGTGAATTTTTCGTAGTCCAAAAACCATCTGACTCTATCGACCAGTAGACTGGCGTAGAATTGTTTTTGGGGGTTTATCTCATTCCAGACGTTGGTGAGCATTTGTCGGTAATTTTTCTTGTTATTTAGTTCCAAATCCTTCGCGATATAATGTACCCGAAACAAATAAGTGTTCTCCTCCTCGCTCCAGCGTATACGCCCATCTCTCCGCAGAGCCTCAGTGATACCAGTTCTAATACCGTCCAAACTAATGCTCCTTCTCATCGTCCTAGTACCAGAGCTTTGGCTTACGGTGTCATCTCGGGAGGCTGCGCTGCTCTTGCTCCACAGCTGATCCCAACAGGCTCTTCCTCCAGACGTCTCCGAAGAGGCCAGCCATCTGCCCTCAACCGCCCTGTACCACGCTTCTTGTTACGGGAGCAACATAATCTGCATCTTCCAAGGCTGCTAACCTAGGGGCTGGGTGACTCGGGTACGCGGAGTCATTGATTCCCGACAGCATTCAGCTCCCCTACGGGTTTTTGGTATTTCTGTCAGGGCTTTCATTCCATTAGCCTTCGGGATCTTTTCGCTACGTGAAGGCAGCACATGATTCCCCCAGTACCGTCCATATCTGGGAGGCGTTCCTCTATCCGCCATCTGGGGAGGCGTCCTATGGCAGTTTTTTCTCCCCAAGGAGATATATATATATATATAAATATCCGATAGCTACATACATTTTGACGAGTCTTTAAGCACTCTCCTCAGATTATAAAAAATCAAATATCAAAGAAATAAATCATCTACGATGCTTAACTCAAATTCATGAGCAGCACATCTAATGAAAAAATTCTCAACATATTCGAAATGAGTAAGTACAATGATTACACAGACTATCAGGAGCTGTTTTTTCATTTGCATTCCTCAGTTTCTTAATGAAAATAAAACTCAGTAAGTTTTGAGTATAATTGGGAAATATCTTGTTGTTTGTAGGAGTTTATTCGAATTTACATTAATGAAAACAAATAATTTATTTTTAAATTGAATCAGAGAAAATGAATACTCAATATAATGGCTATTAACTCTGAGTTAAGAACATGAAACAATTTTTGAAGTATTTAATTTTGAGGCAAGACGTTTCAAGTGACTATCATTTATTTTTCATTGGAGAATTCAACGCAATGATAGGGTAAAATGATGTCCCTATTTTGAAAATATGTGCTGAAAATATCGGGAATAGGAATAACAAACATGATGAAAGTAATATAGAATAGATTTTTATCCAATATTTTTTATATTTGGAAAACGGTTTCATTGAATGCGATCTCGATTGAGAGATATTAAAAATTTTATTTCCAATCAATTCCTAAATAAAGAGGAGGGAAATGAATATTCGACATAATTATTTTGAACCAGAAGAACCGAAGCTTCCAAAATATTTCAGCTTTGTAGAGAATCTCGAATTTGAAGCTTTCAAAGAGTTTAGTAGCCCAAAAATGTCTATTTAGTAATCTTACTTAAGATGACTTGTATATTCATTTATGTGAATATTCGGCAACACATTCATCACTAGGTTTTCACTAGTTATAGGAAAACAACGGTATGAAAAGTGGACAAACTAATATAATCTCTGTATGATCCTGAAGAAAGCAAATGTTTCAAAAATAATTTTTTCCAAGGCGATCAAAATGTCGGATATAATTTTGAGAAATATAATTAATTAATAATATTAATTAAAATCGAATAATTACTCTGTTCTACAACAAGGATCAGTAAAAGTAATAATCTCTATTTTCGTCAAACATTTCCTCCATTTCCCTCCTAATAATTTTTATGGGCGATGAAACGAAACAAACAAAATTCAGTTTGCCTGATGTGTAATTGATTTCTGTCCCTATATATTACCGGCCTAACCTGAAATTGAGCTTGGCCCCTGAAGCTATAAATCAAACTTCGTTACACACAGTTAATCGTTGCGAATTACTAGCTGATATTTCAGTACGTGCTAACCTGGTGTATAAATTTTGTAGCCACCCTTGGACAAATGTGTATCTTCCGTGAACTCAAACTAATTTCAATAATGTATTTTCCACAGAACCAGAGGGCAGAAAATTCGATGTTTGTTCGCATCAAATACCATAATCAAATTGGTTTATTGTTGATTCCAAAGTACTTCGAATTAATGAATTAATAGCCAAAGTGAAGGAAGTATCAATTGGTCATTCTGTAGATTATAAAAAAATAAGTCAAATCAATTATTTCAAGTTAAGGAAAAACACAATTAAAGTAATGGAATCTACGAATAAGGAAGAAAGAAAAATATTTGGCATAAATAATTTTTTTTTGTGGGCGATAATGCAAATGAGTAAGGGTTGATTTATAGTTGCGTTATGAATTCAAGAAACCCAAATAAGTAATATATCAATACTTGCGATTCTGATAAAATCAATTGATATTGAAAGTAATTGAGATTTCTCACAGGAGCATTTGATTACTTTCGAAAATATGGCTTATGATATTCAGTATTGAAATTGGAAATTCAGGTAAATCAATAGCACATTGTTCCACTAGGATAAGGGTGCTAAAATAGATTTATACACATGAACTCTGAAATTACTCGAAAAGTTGTTATAGCAACGAATATGTTGTGTAAATTTATACAGGGTGTCCCGTAACTCAACGTCAAGTGGTTACTGGGCGATATGCTAGATTACACAGTTCTAGCAAAAATTGAAAAATCGAAATAATAAAAAAAAATATATGAAATGGAAAAAAATAAATATAAAACAATTGGAGTAACCAATGGATTTGTGACTGTAATCAATAACGTGGTTCTTCAAAAAATAAAAAAAAATGAAGAATAAAAAAAAATTAAATGAATCAGTTGTACCTAACAATGGATTTGTAACTGTAATCAATAGCATGGTTATTTAGGATTTTAAAAAAATTACTGCAATTGGAAAATTTGTGACTAAAATCTAATACTACTTAACCAGGTGACATAGAATTTTTTTATTTTTGCTAGAACTGGTATATCCTAGCATATCACCCAGTAACCGCTTGAAGTGGAGTTACGGGACACCCTGTATGTACTAAGCAGTAATGTTTATATTTGACTGTCATGGAGTGCATTAATTACACTCCAGAAAAAAAAAAAAATTACCAAAGCATATCAGGGATCTCATAGCTCCAAAGAAACTAGCACCAAGATAATACTAAAAGACATTCGATCTCAAAGACAAAACGGTTATGAATGAACTGAACATTATGGTCAAAAATGAATTGACTATTCGTAATCACGAACAGAGGAACAGTAAGTAACCAGCCATGTAGAGCTTTCCATACAGAAAGTTGTCAAAGTATTGATTAATTTTTTATATTTATCTACTGTTTCGGTTGGTTTAGCCTTTTTTATTTCCACATTGGAAGTGCTTTAGATGTTTCGGAAAAATCTTCGAAGAAAATTTGTTACATTCAAAATATTTCCGATTTTTTCGTGAACAAATTCCACATAAACATGTCCGTGAACTGACACAGGAGGAAAGGCTTTTTACGCACTGGTACTAGTTTAGAAAACAAGAAGAAGAACATTTCGAACTATCGAGCCGGAAATACTCTCAATCTTTTGGGTTCCTCTTCCTGATGAAGAATCCGTGTTCAGTATGTTTCAGTATGTCTGGACATCCGGCCATATACTTTCTATTTTCTAAAGGAGATCTTAGAGTTTTCATATTTCTAGAATGTGTTCATTGCGTTCATTATTGGGCCAAATTGGTCGAATACATCAGCAGTTATGGACGTCTGAAATTTGATTTTCTCCATAACTTCTTGAAAATTCGATTGATTCGAAACTGCGATGTCATTTGAAAAACGTTAAAAGAATAGAATAATGAAGAGAATCCTTAAATATTCTGACGAATCAGAACTATTGGCATCGCTATCCGTCCAAAAATCTAGTGGCGTACGAATAATTTTTGACGAAACACGACTATTTCAGAATCCTTAAATGAAAAAAATGAGATGCAATTTTCAAAATCACGAAAGTCACCAAGGATGAAGCAGCATTCAATCTATATAAAGTAATGAAGAAAGACTTCAACAGCACAATAGAAACACTGACCAAATAAGAAAATGCAGCATTGATAGAAAACAGCACAAATGAAACTCTGGCGATCTGGTCCGTGATTAACTCGAATATGAAAAGTCCCTTAACTCCCCAAGAGTTCAACAATTTCTTCACCACAATTGCTGAACATCTGACGAGTAATCGGAGATTAGATTACGATATGAGAGTCGAGAGAAATCAATAGATCCCACCAACAAAATCCTAGCGCCAACGATCCCCGGGGAGATTATCAAATTGGTGTCCGGTATAAAGAATGGAACATCGGAAGACGTATATGGTATGACCGTGAATATTTTGAAGAGAGTGGTTGGGATACTGGCAGTTCCACTCGCTTTTGTCATCAACCAATGTTCAGATCAAGGATATTTCCCAGATGAACTCAAAATTACCAAAACAACTCCAATTCATGAAAAAGGAGATACCAACACACCTAACAACTACAGACCCATATCACTTCTGCCAGCGACGTCAAAAATCTTGAAAGCAACAATTAAGCTTAGACTTGTCGATTACCTAGAAACTAATAGTCTTCTTAACGATAGGCAACATGGTTTCAGGAAAGGAAAATCTGCGGAGACCACATAGGTGGAGATGGCAGGGTTCCTTATTGACGCTCTGGATTACGTGGAGAAAGCAATGATATCTAGCATGGATCTAAGTAAGGCATTCTACTGTGTCAACCATCACAGACTCTTGCTTAAGCAGGAATCAGTGGGTGTCAGAGGATCCGTACTCCAACTGATTCAATCATACCTAAATAACAGACATCAGATAGTGAAATGGAAAGGGCATTCGTCATCTAGTGCTCCAGTGAGACACGGCATTCCGCAGGGTTCGATTCTAGGCCCAATACTGTTTGTGGTGTATTTGAATAGCTTGGTGGATCAGGTGGATGCTGACTTGGCTGAGTTATTCGTGGATGATGCAATCTTCATCAAGTCAAAAAATATTGAAACTCTCGAAATGAAAGCTGAAATATATGAACAATAGGCAGTGGCATGGTTCAGCAAAAATAAATAGTCAGCAAACGAGGAGAAAACCCAAAGGCTATTGATAACTTCAAAGCGGACTAAGGAGAAAAATAATTTTAAAATTTTGGGAGTGATATGCGACACAAACTTGTCATGGGCCAAACACATAATTGATTATGTAGAAAGCTCTCAACGTCCATTTTCATGATCAGAAGAATAAGGTCAATAATAGGCGAAAGTGCAGAAATACTCACCTACTGGACGCAGTTCTTTAGTTTAGCCGTTTATGGTCAAATACTGTGGGAGCTTCACCTTATGCTATCAAGCTAGTCATAAAACAAAAGAGAGTTATGAGAGTAATAGCAAAGTTGAATATCAGATCAAGCTGCAGGTTGATATTTGAAGAGTACCGGATTCTTACCATTCCTAGCGCTTTTATACTTGATTGTCTCCTCTACATCCACGAACAAAAAGAACGACTCACGAAGCACTCCGATATCCATAGCTTCGCTACAAGAAGTAGATTGGATTATGTCCTTCCAAGACACCGCCTGAGAAGACCAAGAATACTTTCCAATTTCATGGAACGAAAGCATATAACCACCTACCAGCTGAAGTGAAATCACTACCAACAAATCGGTTCAGGAGAGTAATGAGGAGATATCCTTGTGAAAATGTTTTTACAGTTCACAAGAATTTTTGGAGCAAACGTTCAGTTGACAATAATATTATTATATGTTTATTGTTTGTGAATTTATGTTTTGTACACAGTATTGTATACATTAACTTGAATAGTATTGACAGATCTTGTAAAATCACACATCACTAATGGTAGAAATAGTTCCAATAAACATTCTACCGGAGCATATCGTAAATATTTCGTCATGAACAATAATTAACTAACATCAATAGATGTTGATAAATATTGCAAATTACATATCAATTTTCCGAATTGTAGCCTGTCTCTCAGAAACAAAGGCGCCTGCTCATACCTGCTATTCTGATGTTTTAGTCCCCAGCACACACTATCCCTACTCCAAATAAAGGAGAAAAATATCGTAGTATCACCATTCTTTCATTCGAATCGATTTCAGTCGAGTTCGATAATAAACTCACCCTCCCAGTGTTCCATTTTCACTTGGAATAATGAGATATCGAACCTTACGAGGGCCATCGACTAATATTGAATCAGCCTTATTGCGGTGAGTCACGATATCAACTTATTAGATATTTAATACTTGTTACTCGAATTGAGTACTCCAATGCGACCAAATAAATGTATGTTTTTTTGCCGCATTGAAAAGGAATCGAAACTCACTTAATGTATGGCAACTCCGAAAATATCGGATATCGGGAGGAAAATAATATGATGGTACAGAAAACTGAAAATGGCTCAATTTCGGTATCAAGTATGAACAGTTAACAGTAAATCATTTCGTTTTTCTTCGGGTTTAGTTTAACGAAAATAAGATCCCGCAGAACTGAGAGACGAAGAATTTCTGAATGATTAAAAAGAGCAAATAAACTTCTGTTTTGAGGAAGACAAATTTTCATCTTGTTCAGAGAAAGCTTACACTATGGTGGCATCAACCCCTTCTTTTTTGGCGCTTTTTCGCCATTTTGCCCATTTTGCCATTTTGCCCAAATGTCTGTAATTTTGGAATATCGAGCCGAAAATGGTCTCAATCGATTGGGTTCGACTCCCTGATGAAGAATCCGTGGCGGAAGTTGAGTCTGTCTTCTCTAGTATCCAAACGAGATCAGCTAAAGTTTTCATATTTTCAGTGAGATATTTATGACAGCCCTTGAAAAGAAAATATTTTCCTCAGAAGATATTGTCTTGACGGGTTTTGTGCTACTCTGGAGGCGATATGTGGATGATGTTTTTTGCGTGTGGACTGGGTCGATATCGGAATTGACGGCATTTTTGGAATTGTTGAACTCCATCCATGATTCCATCAAATTCACATTAGAAATAGAGGATGATAATAGATGTCTGAACTTCCTAGACATACAGATTAAAAGAAAAAATGAACTCCTTGAATTTGATATATACAGAAAATCCACCTTCTCTGATATTTTAATACCAAATAGTAGTTCACATCCTTATAAAATCAAAATGTCAGCATTTCACGCACTAACTCATAGATTAGTCTCGATCCCAATGTCAAAAATTAACTATGACAAGGAGGTTCGCACACTGAAATTTTTAGCTGGGAATAATAGCTACTCTCCAGATATAATAGATCGACTACTTTTCAAAAAGCGACGGAGAAAATTGTTACATTCAATTTATCCACCAAATAATGAAACCGAAACCAAAAAATACGCATATATCGACTACATATATCTCTGAGTGATAAGATTTGCAAGAGACTCAGACATTATAATATTAACATTAGTTGTACCAATAAGAAAAATCTGAGATCAATATTCTTCAATGGTAAGGATCGAGCGAACAACACACAATTAAGCGGTGTATATAAGCTTCACTGTAATGAATGCCCTGCATTTTACATAGGTCAAACTGGTCGTTCACTGGCAAAAAGAATTGATGAACACAAAAAATCAATCCTCTAAAACAAACCCACTACTGGTTTCTCTAGTCACTGTACCACCTCAAACCATTTTATTGATTTCGAAAAAACCAAAATATTGCACAAATGTAATAAGGGTAAACGCATGGACTTTTTAGAATACTTAGAAATAACATCAGCTTTTAAACAAAGTCTTCCCATTGTAAATGATCAGTTAGATTTCCGTCTATCACCAATTTTAACATGTGTTACTTGATATGTTATGTAGATGTGTACTGTATTAACCGATATTGTTTTATATTCAGTTTTGAAAATGGGATGAAACCCGAAACATGCATGTCAACGATGCTTTAAATAAAACTTGTGAAACGTACAGTCAAGTGTTTTTATTCAATTTTTGCTAATTAATATCAAACTATGTTTCACCATGGGATAAGCGAGGAATCAATTACGATTTTCAGAATAGGTTAATTGTCCAAATATCTCAGTCAAGTTCGTTATTGGGCCAAATCCGTCGGATCAGTAGTTAGTTATGAGCATCTGAAATTTTGTTTTCTCAATAACTACTAGAATATCCATCCGATCAAGTTGATACTTGGAATTTCGTTGAGGCTGAAACAAAACGGCTCGCAAAATTTCGCAGAAATTGTCACGCTAGAAAATTTTTCAAAAATTCCCAAAAAGAAAATTTTCAATACCCACTATTCCATAAGATATTTTTCGGATTTTATACTCAAATTTAATTGTCGCAGAAAAGAGAAATGACATACGTTCCGATGATTTTCTTTGAACGACGGCCATCACAAATCGATATTCAATTGACAAATGCCGGGCTCATTAATCAAAGTGAGTTGGCGTAATATTGATCAAAATTTTTATAATGGGAAATCATAGAGATAGAATTCAATCTCAGTGGCTGAAATGATATACGTTGTCAAAATTCAGAAAAGCACTGACGTAAGTTTTCAGGGGAAGGGAATTATAGCTTCGAACAAAACTTGGGGAAAATTATGAGTAGTTATTTTTGATTTGAGATATGGGTTTGTTCAATCATTAGGCGTTCATATTTGCATCAAATTGTCCCATAGTACGAGAAAAGACTATTGTTCACCTGATCAGAGTGCTTATAGATTTTTTGTGGTTTGAATATTTACTCGCAAGTAGCTCAACAAGAGCGCCAAAGCAATCTGACCTCACGTCAGTGCATTCTAATTTTTTTTTAGAAAGTGGTGTCTGGTCTATTCAATCAAGAGTTTCACACACTGACCATCTTGTATTTGGTCAAAATCTGTTCTTTCCGCGCAAAATGATGTATTTATTGACTGTTCGTCAAGAGGTGATATTGAACTGATAGTTGAATCACCCAAAGACAATAACCTTAAAGAATCGTGCTACAATATTCTAGTTTTGGATTGGGTAAAAATAATTCCAAATTAATCAGTTTTCAAGTTCAAGTACGTATCAGAAGTTAATGAACTTGAAAACTGAAAAGTGAGGGTGGGTTTCAAGGTTTGGAGATCTCGGACCAATAGTTTCGAAATACCTAAAAAAAGTTAATTTTGTCATAACACTCTCTTGAAATCAAATTTTCATATATGTTCTAGTAGAACATCGTACTGTCGTTCTGCCCAAATGTCTCAATGTCAATGTCCAATCGGTTGGGTTCAATTTCCTGAAAGAGAGGTTCAAACTTGAGGGTGTCCGTCCGGCAATATATTCTCTAGCTTCAGAAGGAGATTAGCAAGAGTGTTCATGTTTTCAGAATAGGTTAACTCTTTATCTGTTTATCTCGGTCAAGTTCTATTGGGCCAAATCCATTTAATGGTTAACAGATGCTATAATTTATCTATTGCTATGTGTTGATGATATTATTATATCAGGACCGGATTTACAATTAATAAACAATGTGAAGAGTAAACTTATGAGAGATTTCAGGATGGTAGATAAAGGTGAACTCAAACAATTTTAGGACTAGATATTGCATATACTAGAGATGAAGGAATATTAACGATTAGTGAAAAACATTAAATAGGTTGTTTAAATGTTCACTTATTCCAATACTCGTGGAACCAAAATTATGTATGGATGTGTGAACCAATGAAAAAGTAATAACGAGTACGCCATATCGCGAGTTGATGGGAAGTATCATGTATTTGATATTGGGAAGTAGACCTGATATATGTTTTGCTTCAAATGTTTTCAGTAAAGAACAAGATGAATCTTCTGATAATGCATGGGCCAATTTAAAAAGAGTAACAAGGTACCTGAAAGGAGCACAAAATTTTAGTTTGGAATATTTTCGTAAAAAATATGATGTCAAATTAACGCTTTGTAGAGTCAGATTGGGGAGGACATCTAAATGATCGAGAGTCCGCCTCTGGATTCGTATTTAAACTCTTCGACAATACCATGATGTAGGCTACTCAAAAACAGAACTGTGTTGCTTCACCTAGAAACAGACCTGATTGCTCTTTGCAATGCAGTTTGTGATGGTCTATGGTTCATGAAACTGTTGAATGATTTCAAAATTGGTGTTAAACCTATGTTGATTTATGAAGACAATCAGGGTTGTATACTATATCTATATCAAATAACCTAGCAAATAACAGAAGGGTGAAGCATATTGATGTGAGATATAATTTTGTTTCAGAAAATTTAAATCATGAGATTATAAAAATATTATATATTTCAGCCAGCCAATAAGCAGTAAGCAGATTTTTTCACGAAAGGTTTGAAATACGATGCTTTTGCTAAATGTAGAGATAGCTTAGGTATTAAGAATTTCAGTGTTTAGATTTCTGACATTTTAGTGAGAAGGGGTGTTGTTGATATGCAGTTAATTGTGTTGGTCAAATTAAGTTTAATTCTCCATATGTGGTAACACTGATTTCGACAACTTGTCAGAACACAGATAAATGAACATTTATTTGAATTAATGGCGATGTATCGAATGTATGATCAGTTGTGTTAATAAGGAAAATTAATAACAGATTGGAGAAAACGGTTAAAATCTTTGATTTCCTGAAAATAACTACAATAACTAAAAAGAAATATCCATCGGATCAATTTGTTACTTGAAAGATTGTATTAGGTTGAAATAATTGACCTTTTAATACTTACGAAAATCGTCATACGTGAAAAATAAAAAAATTTCAATACCTGTTACTGCAACTTATTATTTTCATTAAATCTGTTAGTTTCATTCATTTTGTTCCAAGTTGCTTGCTCGTTTCGTGCGGCCCACGTATGTTCATTTCATTTTCCCGATTGACGCCTAACATATGTTGGAGCATATGACCTGTGCCAGAGAACGAAGTCGTCTTTCATCCACACATCGTAGTGCAACACTTTCTTCGCAATGAATGAATTTTCTCGTTAATTTCTACAAATTAGAACTCTGGTGAAAAAGTTACTATTATCGCTCGCGAGTGCATGGACAGGAAATTCAGCCGTACTGTGAAACCAGGTAGGCAGTGCTCCAGCATTCGATCTTCTTTCGAGTCATTTTTTCTTATCAGAATTTCATTGTTAATTTTCTATTTCGTTTTCATTTAATTTTCAAAGGCCCTTGTCGTGCCATTTTGGTGCTTCTTGAGCCGCATATTTTCGAAACGCGTTTTCAAAATTATTGCGATCAAGCATTTTGGAATTTTTTCATTTAGTTTTTTCTCATTTGCATTTATTTCAATCTGTCGATATTCACGTAACCTCAAAAACTTGACAAGATATCGAACACATTCATAAATCTTTTAATATCTGCGCATGTTATAGAATTTAGCTTTCATTACCTGACAACATAGACGGCTCTTCATTTGTTTTTCTCATCTGTGCTCATAACCTTGATTCAAAACATAAACAAAGATAAACATTCTTGTTCTTGTTTATTTACATTTCATTGTTTTCAACTCTATTTTCAATTTGATAGATTCAATCTTAATTATTTACTTTATTAATTAATTTAGTTATTTTCAATCGGTTAGTCTATTTACTCTTTTTCAAAATTACTCAAAACAAAATTCATATTGTTTTCTGCAGTATACCTTGAATAATAATAATGACGACAAAATTGAAACAACTCAAAGCTCGTCGTCAAATTGTTATTGATGATCTCGAGGAAATTCTGAATTTAGCACAATTCGCTGTCACTGATGAAAGTCTCCACGTAAGATTCCAATTGAGATTTAAAAACTTGAGGATATTTTCGAAGACTTTCAAAATTTACATACGTCAATTGTCTCTATGATTGTATCTTCCGAAGAACCGGAATTGAACACTGAGAAGGTTATTCGAACAGCCTTTATGGATAATTATTACACCATCAGAACAACTTATGTTAATTTATTTCCTGTAGTAAACATTCCAGTAAAAAACCAAGAAGATAAAAGTCAGTTCGCCAAATGTTAAACTTTCAAAGATAGTATTGCCCATTTTCAATGGGAATTATAAAGAGTGGCCTACTTTTTTCGATATGTTCCAAAGTTTGGTACATGAAAATTCTAACTTGAGTCAAATAGAAAAGTTTCAATACCTCCTTAGTTCACTTTCTTCTCATGCTTTAAGTTTAGTTAAATGGTTTCCATTGACTGCTGAAAATTATGAAAGCGCTTTTCAGACATTGGCGGAAAGATATCAAAATAAAAGACTTCTCGCTAATACGTGTTGGAAGGAAATCTGTAATGTTCCAAAGCTACAGGGTGATTCAGCTAAAGACCTTAGGCGAATTCTAGAAGTTTTTGCGGAGAACTTATCGGTATTAAGGAATTTAGGTTTACTCGTTGACCAGTGGGACTTTGTTTTATTTCACATTCTCATTCAGAAATTAGATTCAGCATCGATCAAACGTTTTGAATTACAAGAATGTTCAACCGATATTCCGTCGTTTGTCAATTTGCGAAATTTCCTGACAAATCAGTGTATAGCCTTGGAGGCAGTAGCTCTTTCTCTTCCGTCGAAAACTCATTCAGTTTCGAATTCTCAAGTTTTGAAATCTAGTTCTCTCTCAATGAATAAAAAAATTCGACTCTTCTCGTTCAAACGAAAACTGAATCATTCAACAAACGTATAACCTGTAATTATTGCAAGTTAGCTCATAATATTTACAAATGTCCATCATTTTAGGAACAGACTGTTCAAGATCGGTTCAAGACTGTGAAGAACAAAAATTGGTGTATCAATTGCCTCCATTCTGGACATAAGTTTAACAATTGTTCTTCAAAGTCAAATTGTCGTGGTTGCAACGGAAAGCATCATACCCTTTTGCACATGCGCAATATTGCGGATAATGATTCTTCAACAGAGACGTTTCATTTCAATGCTGCAAATTCATCGGATTCAGGCTCAGCTCAGGTTTTAACCAATGTTTCTTCAAATTCTACCGTTCTCTTAGCAACCGCTGAGGTCGAAATTCGTGATGCTTGGGGTAGATATCAGAAGGTCCGAGTTCTGTTAGATGGAGGCTCTCAAATAAATATTATAACTCAATCGTGTGTAAATAGATTAGGCTTGAAAATTTGTGATGCTTCATTTTCGATAAATGGAATTTGTGAAAGCTCATCTTCTGCTAATTGCAGCACTGAATGTACTATTCGCCCATCAGGTCAAATAAATCCATCATTTACATTCGATGCCGTCGTGATTCCGAAGATTTGTGCGGAAATGCCGAGTTCTTTCGTAAATTATTCGTTTTGGAATTGTGTCCATAACAAGAAGTTAGCAGATCCGAACTTTTCCATTCCGAAATCAATAGACCTTCTTTTAGGAGCGGATATATTCTCTTTAATAATTCGACCGGGTCGTATCGAGGGTAACGGTTTAGAACCAACAGCACTTGAGACAGTATTTGGTTGGGTTTTCATGGGAAAGATTCAATCACCTAGCATATCAATTAACAATTTTCATTTGTCATTGTCTGAGTCAGGTTTGAACTCCTCGTTGGGAAGATTTTGGGAACTTGGGGAAGTTTCAGAGAATGTCATTGTATCACCAGAAGATCAATTTTGTGAGAACTTATACGCTCAGAACTATTCTAGAAATACATCTGGACGGTACACTGTGGCATTACCATTTAAACCTGATCAGTCAACACTTTCATTCGGTGACACATATTCTCTCGCACTACGTCGTTTTTATCCCTTAAACGTAAACTTATTAAAAACCAGAATATATACAGGGAATACTCTACTTTCATGAAGGAATATTTAGAAAAAGATCATATGTCATTAATTTCTACGAGTTCGGATTATGAAAATACTTTTATATCCCTCACCATTGTATAATCAAACCAAACAGTCCATCCACAAAGTTTAGGGTTGTTTTCGATGCGTCAGCTCATGTACCTGGTCATTTATCTTTAAATGATGCTCTATTGATAGGTCCTAAATTACAAAAGGATATTATTGCCATTTTGATGAACTTTCGTGTTCATCGGTTCGTTTTCACAGTTGATATCAAACAAATGTATCGTCGAATATTAGTTCAAAATTCACATCGAAACTTTCAAAGAATATTGTGGCGGTTTCTCCATCCATACCTCTGGATCATCAATATCACCATTCTTTGGATTTTGATATAGATCCGATAGTCAAAATTCTCGGTTTGAGGTGGTTTCCTTCGTCGGACGAATTTTCTTATCTCGCATAAACCACTGAGCAGGTATGTACCAAACGTACCATACTTTCCGAACTTTCTCGAATTTTCGACCCTTTGGGGCTCCTTTCTCCATTTACTTTTCTTGCTAAACATTTGATCCAGCATCTTTGGACATTAGGTTTGCAGTGGGATGATACACTTCCAGACGATGTCAGCCGTCGCTGGAATAAGTGTAAATCCGAATTAACCGAATTGGGTAAATTAAAGATACCTCGAAAACTTGCATCGAAACCATTTTATCGTTGCGAACTTCATTGTTTCGGAGATAGTAGTGAGCGTGGCTACGCAGCCGTGGTATATTTCAGGTTTTTCAATTTTGACGGCTCCATTGACATCTCTTTCGTAGGTGGTAAATCAAAGGTCTCCCCATTGAAGAGAATTTCACTTCCACGACTAGAATTGTGTGCTTGTCTCTTATTATCAAAACTCATTAATGTGGTTTCCTCTGTTTACCAATCAGCCTTTACAATAGATGACATTTTTGCTTGGTCTGATTCTATGGTAGCTTACATCTTAAGATTTGTTCACTTCATGAAAAACTTTAAAGCTCCTAGGATATATAGATTTTCCGCAGTTCATCTCAAAGATGCACTTTTCTTCATTATAAAACAGGTTCAACGGGTTGTGTTCAAGGAACAGAACGATAATCTCATCTCGGGAAATCCCATATCTAAATTACTTCGAAAATTGAGTCCATTTGTTGGAGAGAATGGTGTTCTCAGGGTGGGCGGTCGTCTGTCTTTTTCTGGTCTGGCTCTTGATCACAAACACCCAGCTTTGCTTCCTTCATCTCATCGTCTTGCTGAGCTCCTTGTTCAGCATTTCCACAACATGTGTCTGCGTCCGGGTGCCCAGACTTTGCAGTTCCTTCTGTCTCAACAGATCATACAGGAGTTTTATACAGTCCACTTACAGATTGAATCTGTGCTCAATTCTCGCCCTCTATGTCCGCTTAGTAATGATCCGAATGACATATCTGCACTGACACCAGGACATTTTCTTACTTTGGCTCCATTAACTGCTATTCCTGAACCAGATTTATCTCACCTATCTATCGGTCGATTATCGCGTTGGCAGCTTTTAATTCGTATCCATCAGGATTTTTGGAAACGATGGAATTTAGAATACCTGAACACACTGCAACAACGAAAAAAAGTGGTTCAATAGTGACTCGCCACCTTATTCAATAGGTGCACTAGTCTTGATAAAAGATGATCAACTCCCTCCATTGCCCTGGCGACTTGGACGCATTGAGAAATTGCATCCTGGCGCTGATAAAATAGCTAGAGTAGCTACTATTCGGACTACTCAAGGTGTACTGCAGAGATCAGTGGTTAAATTATGTCCATTACCTCTTCAGTAATTATGTTGATGTATATATGTATATATTTTTTCTTTGCTTTATGTTCGATATCTTTTCAATTTTGTATTTGCTTTGTTTCATAAAATATTCTATTTTAGGTGGGCGGTTATGTTACTGCAACTTATTATTTTCATTAAATTTGTTAGTTTCATTCATTTTGTTCCAAGTTGCTTGCTCGTTTCGTGCGGCCCACGTATGTTCATTTCATTTTCCCGATTGACGCGTAACATATGTTGGAGCATATGACCTGTGCCAGAGAACGAAGTCGTCGTTCATCCACACATCGTAGTGCAACACTTTCTTCGCAATGAATGAATTTTTCTCGTTAATTTCTACAAATTAGAACTCTGGTGAAAAAGTGACTATTATCGCTCGCGAGTGCATGGACAGGGAATTCAGCCGTACTGTGAAACCAAGTAGGCAGTGCTCCAGCATTCGATCTTCTTTCGAGTCATTTTTTCTTATCAGAATTTCATTGTTAATTTTCTATTTCGTTTTCATTTAATTTTCAAAGGCCCTTGTCGTGCCAATACCCTTTACCTTATATATATATATATATACCTCATTAGATTTCTAACCTAATTAAACAATTTATCGAGACTTTATAGATGTTATTGATAACACACATATCCTCAAATTTCATTGTCATAGTGTAACGGATTTATTTAAGAAAAATCTATTCTATACAAAAAACTGAAAGCCCGTTGACAAAAGGGTGACCAGCTAGCTCGCAAGGGGGGTTCTTCACCTTGGAAATAAATTCAAATTTACTTAAAATGTGAATGAAGGGCGCCAGGTAATTTAATCAGGCAGATCACCTTATTAAAACAAAAATTACCAAACAATGGTGGGTCTTTTTAATACAGTTTCTTTTACCTATTCGTGTGAACCAGGAGAAAAATAAAGAGAAATATCAATTATCCCTATATTACAAAACGTCAACAAGCAATTGTATTCACAAATTCTATCAAACAATGTTTACACTACCAATCTTCCTATCCAATATGTTCTGTTCTTTAACTCAAAACTTAATCTCTACCCTTATAGTTCTACTATTGTTCTGATATTAAGGAGAATCTAGTATTTCTCCAGTATTATGATAAACACAATATTTGAAAAATAATTAGTTATGTTTACAAATCCCATTCAGGGTACTTATCCTCTCCAGATAGATGGAGGCTCTCTCTCATTACAGGTTTTCGGTCTTAAAGATCCAGAGTATATTACACAGGAACAGAGAATTGGTACCAAAAAAGAGAACCCTAAAACAATTAGAAATTCTTGTCGACTCTCCTTTCTCTAAAACTTGCCCTTGATGTAAGCGGAGTTTAATATTAAATCTTTTCAAGAGATTCAACCAAGTTGTTCAACAAAAAAAAACAAAATTTGGTTTATAATGAGAGCAGAAATTAATATCCCTTTTTAAGGTTTGCCACAACGCTTCGATATTCCTCTCTCAGTCACACAATGTTGATTGATTCCGGTTCAAGAAAATGAATATAATCGATAGGAGAATCGACAAAAAATTCAACATACGGCGCAATATGAAAATGCGCCCGAGCTCCGATGATACTCGCTAGTTCTCAAATATTGAAAAGTATGAATGGCGTGAAATTTAAACATTAGAATAGCTTCCTTCCATCAGTAGATATACATATTCTTTAATCTACTCATAGAAGTTAGAGTTGATGTTGATCAATTACGTTTCTTTCGGCTCTTGGTTAATTGAAACTTTATTCCGATACTCTGGCAACCGGTCTTCGTCTCAGACAGTAAATTACTCGTCTGAGAATATTAATCTTTCGTAAAATCAGGATAGAGAAATGTCAAAAAGTCCGTCATAAATTAAAATTATCTACATCGGTTAGATTTAATGATTCCGTTCAAGTTGGTGAAATATTAATCGGAATTGGTCATATACGGTGGTTTTATGTATGTATAAAAGCACTGAGGTTGCAGTTTTCTTTATTAGCTTATTGATCTGAGCTTCAAACAAATCTGAAGGAAAATAATGAGAAGTTATTTTTAACTTTTGATATAGGTTCATGCATTCATCGTGGTAGTTGTGTCAGTTGCAGTGTTCCAGAGTACGGAAAAAAACTCTAGAACGAGCGCTCAAACACTCCTGAGCCCACGTCAGTACTTTTTAATATTCACAAAAGTAATAACTTTGGACCCCTAACACGAAGTGTATATGTCTCTCCATTTTCATGAACTATGATAACGCAAAAGCTGCATTTATTGTATTATCTTGAATCGATCCCGTGCCGGCAATTTGAAACCTTAAATCGCTTATAACTTTGCAAGGGCACCGGAATGGTAAAAATGTAAGAGAACACAGTGTTAATTTTTGCTTCAAGAATCTGTTACCACAGTGGCTGTATACGGCGATTCGAGTTTCAAACAAACTGAAGGAAAACATTGAGTAGATATATTGAATTGTAAAAGTTGATAAAAGTAGATATTTAAATATAACCAAAAGAGAATGAGCAGTTCCGCTAAAAATTATAGAAGCTGAAACAGTAATTGTAGATATATACTTGCCGTTCTTGCTTTTTGGCCTCTTCAATGCAAGGCAACCGTAAAGCCAGGGTAAGAGAGGAGAAAATAGGAGAATAATAACTATAACACAAGGGATAACAGCAGGTGCGAACGTCCAATTCAAGGCTTTAACCTGCCTAGAATTTCCGATTTTGGGGAGTATCGCCCCCTGTTGGATACGAGCCTAATTGAAGTGAATATAAATGTACAATTTGATCAATGCGACTCTTTAAATATAACCAAGAAAGAGAGTTCCGCAGAATTTTTTTTGGCGCTCTTGTTCACCCGAACAGAGTGCCTATCATTTTGCCCGAATGTCTGTAATTTTGGAATATCGAGCCGAAAATGGTCTCAATCGATTGGGTTCGACTCCCTGATGAAGAATTCGTGGCGAAAGTTGAGTCTGTCCGGCCGGCCGGCCGTATCCTCTCTAGCATCCAAAAGAATTCAGCTAGAGTTTTCATATTTTCAGAATAGGTTAATTGTCCAAATATCTCGGTCAAGTTCGTTATTGGGCCAAATCCGTCGGATGGTTCAGTAGTTATGAGCATCTGAAATTTTGTTTCCTCAATAACTACTAGAATATCCATCCGATCAAGTTGATACTTGGAATGTTATTGAGGAGGCTGAAGCGAAACGGCTTGCAAAATTTCGCAGAAATTGTCACGCTAGAAAATTTTAAAAATTCCCAAAAAAAATTTTCAATACTCAATATCTCCTAAGACTTCATTAAGATTTAAATAAAAATCCGTATATATATTGAGGTTACCGATATCTTACTATTTCTCAAATTTCATTGTCGTAGCTTTCCCCCTTCTCAAGATATGATCATTTTTTTCATTTACTCAAGAGAAAAATAGAAATGTCATGAAGTCCGAGCTTTGTCATTGAAAGATTTGCCATCACAGATCGATATTCGTTTGACAACTTGCGGACCTAGATATCAGTGTCAGTTGGCGTAATATCAATCAAAATTTTCATAGAATTCATAGAGGTAGAATTCGATGTCGATGACGTTGTCAAAATTCAGAAAAGCACAGACGTAATATTAATCAAAAAATTTTTTATCATAGAGAAAGAATTTGATGGCGTTGTCAAAACTCAGAAAAGCAATGACGTATCTTTTAGGAGAAGCATAGAACAAAATTTGGTGAAAATTATGAGTAGTTATTTTCAAATTGAGATAAAGGTTTGTTTATTCATTAGGCTTTCATATTTACATCACATTGTCCCATAGTACGGAAAAAGATTATTGTTCACCCGATCAGAGAGCTTATAGATTTGTTAAGGTTTGAATATTTACTCGCAAGTAGGTCAACAAGAGAGCCAAAGCAATCTGACCTCACGTCAGTGCTTACTAAATTTTTACTTTGAAAAATAGGTTTGTTCATTCGTTTTGGCGTTGTTTTTAGTATCACACTATTCCAGGATCCCATTTTTTCATTATGCCGTTTAGTCATACTTAGTTTCTATTTGGAGAGACGTCCAAGTCGTTACCGGATCAACTACTTCGGGATACTGGAACAGGTAACATGTCTTTGACAAAAAAATATTTCGTACAAGCAATATTTGAATTTTTCAATAATCATTAACAAGTAGTTTAACAAGCTTGGCATGGTCAACTGACCTCATGCGGTGCTTTTTAAATTTTTTTCGAAATTTCAAAAACTGTTTGATAGAATCCAAGAATTCGAAAGGAACGTTGAAATCAAATCCTATTCAAAATAAATTTCACTCCCTCTATAGACGCGTTTTGTTTTCCGAAATGTTTCACTTCTATCCGTTCCATCAACCGTCCGTTTATACTGAAACATATACGCTAGGTTTTCCTATTCATAGGATGAGTTGTTTGTCCAGATGTGTCCAATTCTGAGGAATAATTCAACTGTTTTGAGCATATGAGATTTGGATTCCCTAATAGACCCTGAAATATTGATTTCAATACTTGAAATACGTTCAAATGGAGTTAGAGGTGGAGAGTTTGTCACATTTCGATGATACAGAGGTTGAACAAAATCTCAGACTTCCTTGAATCTTTTTGCGCGCTTCACCTAGTAGTACAGTGTGTTACCGTTTTCCCTATTTTTGTTACCGTTTTTCCTTATTTTTGAATATCGGGCCTTATAAAGAATCCATGGTAATTTGAGCATACTCGTCTGACTGGCCGTATACTCTCTTTCCTCTATCCAATTTCAAAAATTGGTTTTGATTGTGGAAATATCTAGGTCGAGTTCCTTATCTAGTTGAATCCATCGAATGCTTCAGCAGTCAAGAGCAATTGAAATTTGGTTTGCTCAGTAACTCCTAAGAAACCATTTGATCGATTTGTAAATTGGAAGATTTTTTAATGAGTTGAAACAATTGGCTTGCGAAATTTTGTAGGAACAATCAAGGTAGAAAATTTATTAAAAATTCCCAAAACTTCTCGATATATCAAGATAGTTTTCGGATATACAAAAATTTGTGCATTTATGGAGATTATTCATATTTTTTAAGCGGATATATTTCATGCTTTTCAGTACAATTGAATTGGTCAATTTCTGTCAAGTCTAGTCGAAAATCGTGCTTTTCAAAAATTTAATGTACCACTTTGGCTATAGGAGATGATTCGTCCTCCTTAGTGTTCTGTAAACAGGTTGTCTACTAAAATAGGTGCCAAACTTCAGTAGGTGATAGTACAAGTTATTAGCAAATGTCCTATAACACTTTTTCGAAAAGTTGTTGGTTATCGAGTTTTTCAACACTTCTTGGTTTTTCGAAATTTTTTGCTTTCCCCTTTAAAAACAAGAATATCTCTGTTATTCTTACAGCTACATCAAATCTGATCATATCATCAGAAAGGGCAGTAAACACGTTATAAAATAGGTACTTACTAATGTTAAAAAATGTTTTATACCAGGTGTTGAAAAGGGGTAAATGTAAAAATTGGAGAGAGTGCAAACTTAGTGTATTTTCTTGTAAGCTGTACCATTGAAAATTGGTTAATAAGTAGTGTTTTTTTTCTAGGAAAAACTAGTACATGTAATAGACTTTTAAACGGTATATCAACTTTCCTCTTAACTTTTTGTTTTTCCAACTATATCACTGTTTTAAGTCAGAAAAACATAAATATGATTAAAAGTAACATAAAAACATTAAAATAAACTTTTAATGAAGCTGAATTAACGTAAAAATCAATGTTATTGCAAACCGAATTAAAAACTATAAAAACTGTTTAAATCGCCTACCCCTTTGCTCAATGCATTTTATACATCTTTTTCGCACACAATACACAACCTTTCGAAGTTCATTACGTTTTCGACGCATTGTATCACAAC
>JARTUT010001506.1:0-34269 GCA_030674115.1 Micraspis discolor
GACCCTTGCTCGGCCTGCTTCTCCACTATTTTCGCATTTTACTGGAATACTTCTATCTTTATTGACCTTCTCATCTACTTGTCTGCTTATTTTTTTAATCGATCTTCCATAATTTTCAACACACTTTCGGTATGCTCTAATTTCCCTTGTATATCCTCTTCTATTTCCTCCTTCAAAATCTCCAGGTTTTCTAACCGGTCTTCAATATTTCAATCTTATTCTCTAACTTCGAGCAATTATCGGTCATCGTTTTCAAACTATCCTCGAATTTATTCTCTATAGATTCTAATTTACCTCTAAAACTATTTTCTAGAGACTTACTGTTGTCGTCCATTTTATTTTCCACGGTATCCATTTTATCTTTCATGTCCTTCGAATTTTCCTCCATTTTATTTTCCATGGAATCCATTTTGTTTTCCATTCTATTTGTCAGTTCTTCAAAAGCTTTCTTGGAAAAGTCCATACTGGCCTGATCCATTTTCTCAGCTTGAGATCTCGTTACCGGCATTCGGGATTTTCCAGACTAATTTCGGAGTAGTTTCCACTCTTCTTGGTAACCCCACACCTGACACCAATTGTTACGGTTTTCCTCAGCTTGATAGAAAAACACTACAAGTCTTCTTTAAACTAATTTATATTCACACTTAACTAACAATAATCAATAATTTATATACACAATTTATCTACAGAATTTCACTAGGAACACCTGTTTATTCGTCGGCAAGTTCTATCCATGAATGAATCCATGAATCGGCTTCAGTCATTTATATCCGGCGCTGTTTTTCTAGAAGTTACCAGAAAGATGCTTCACATTCCAGAGTGTTAGTAGCGGTCTCCTTTATGTCATAAATATGCCACCATTAATCGTTTTTATGTGACAGCTTTATGGCGAGCGGTCCCTTTCATGTTTTTAATCCCTTTGTCGGCGCATGAAGCGGAACTCCTCTGTTGACGTAGTAGTAATTAGACGGTTCATATTCGGTTTTGTTACATTGCTCCCTCCTTAAAAGAACGTTCGGCCCCCGAACTTTTCCTTCATGACTGAATCTGCAAGCGCTCCCATTTCTGCAGAACCCTTGTTGATCGAAATAGCAGGATACTGTTTTCTTTACGGGACCGCCTTTCGGGTTGAAACTACAAACCCGTATTCGGACATCGGTATTCTGGAAAACTACCTCCAGCATGTTACGAACTACTCTCCAGTTCAGACGATCCAGTCCACAACCCAGCTTGGGAATTGCAAGCTTGTTCACACCTACTCTAGCCAGCTCGTCCCAAAGGTTCATCAAGGTGCTCCACATGGCTTGGTAAGTTGGCTTTCCGTAATTTTTTCTTGGTTACCATATAGAAGAGGTAACGAGGTCCATCGGTCAACTTCAGGATTCGGTTAAGGGAAGGTTGTTGTCCCATGAGGTCTGTTACACGACGTCTGTTAGACGGTTCATATTCGGTTTTGTTACAATATTATGGGAAACCTGTATCCTGCCGAATAGAGCGCCACAACCCTAAAGAAATGTCGAGATGTCGATAAGGAGTTGCGAAAAGTCCTAGTGGAGTACAACATAAACAATATCTAACGAACATGTATACCTTCCGGTTAGTAGAGGAGGAGTGGGTGTGAAATCAATTGAGGTGGAAACGGAAATTTATATGATCAAGAAGGAAATTTACATCAAATCACATCCAGAGATGCGTGAGGTACAGGAGAGTTTTGTCCAATTACAGAGAAGAGTGCAGAGTGGAGAAACCCATTGATCGATCATGATTTTGTTGCCTCTAAATACAATTGCCCCAACGTAGAATAAACGAGAGAAAAAATTACAAAAAATTGCAAATTCCTAAAAAAAATATCATTTTGATGTTTCAAGTAATGCTGTCCATCACAAAAACAGTTCTCAGAAATGGATATAAATACCTGGGACACGGATAAAAATTTTGAAACCGTGAAAAGTAAAGCATTTGGAAAAACTGAACAAATTTTCAGATCCCCATTAACTACCACCCAGAAAGCTCAACTTTACAACAGCACCGTTATACCGAGCACCATTTATGTCATGGAATATATTTACCCTGATGAGAAAAGAGCGACTACCCTAAAAAAATGCCGTGATATAGATTAGGAAATACGTAAGATCCTAGTGAGAGAAAGCATCAAAGGTAGAACAACGTCAAATGAATACGTATACTTACCGGTGAACTTAGGAGGAATTGCTCTGAGATCAATAGAAGTCGACAGAGAAATCCAAATGGTTAAGAAGGGAGTTTACTTAAGATCACATCCTGAAATGCATGAAGCACTTGAAAAATACGAATCCTTGCAAGTAGCAGGATGGAGGAACCCTTTAAGCGATTGTGATGCCGTTATTACCAAGTACAGCTGGCCACAGTATGTAAATACACTGGAAGAGATGAGCAAAAACTGTAGAATATTGAAGAAACATATCAAATCCAGATCACATCAACAACTTCAAGAAGAATGGCAACAGAACATAAAATACGCCAAAATATTCACAAAACAATATCCTAATATAGAAGTACCAGCATACTCATCACCACTGATGGATAGTTGGCGATTCTCCTTACTACACAGTGCAACGGAGGAACAATTGCACGAGCTGGGATCAGAGATATAGAGTGGGGAGAATACGTTTCGACCACTGTCTTCTTATGACAAATTTCGACCATTTTTATACTTTCGTAGTCAGCTGTTCTAGGTTGACATACTTGTCAGATGAGTTAGAAATTGCTCGAATTTTACATTGTGCTGATAGATACTTCGATTCTTTGAACATGTCTTGTATTGTTAAAACGTGTAAAAACTATAAAACAAAGAAGGTCGAGGGAATTTCATTTTATACGCAAGTTTTTATTGAAATTATCCGACTGATCATACCGCATGGCATTGTTTATCTGCTCAGTGGCGTGTTGTTTACTTTCCACAGTAATATGATTCTTTTTAGTTTCCCAAAATCAGTTGATAAGAGGACAGTTTGGACTGATATTCTGAGTATAGATTCTGAAGCTAAAGATTTATCTAACAAATTGATATGCTCTGTACATTTAATTTTCATTTTCATTTTATACAAACTATCCCTCAGATACACTGTATTCTACGCCAATGAACCGAAAGTATAAAAATGGCGGACGAAAAATTAGCCACTTCGCTCATCTCGAAGATCATTCTCCTCACTCTATATCTCTGGCTGGGATCCATTTCGGGAAGAAGAAGGAACTGCAGGAAAGGTTGCAACCAAGTCGAGAAAGCCTATTATGCTAGTAGCGCTTGTTTGAAGGAAGCATACACCGCCAGAGATGACTATGTGGTCCACTGGATCCTGAAATCTTTATTGAATGATCTGGGAGCTCCGGAGTCGAATGATCTGCAATTTGGCAAGACCTCCCTTTGTCTAGCCATCCAAAGGAAAAGAAGCATTAAGATGAGTGCTGGAATTAAGTTAATGAATGAGAAACGACTCCACCATAACAAGTCTGACATCATGATCCTCCTCTCGAATCCAGAAGAGATTATTATTATTGAAATGTCTGTGGCACACTTGCAAAACTTTTCATTGCGAGAAAAAATAACAAAGGGTGAGATATAACATCAATAGTTGTGTTCATATGGATCATAGAATCCTGGAGGACATTCAGAGGGACCTTAATCTGGTTGGTGAGCTGCAGAGGGCATACAATTGCCCTGTCCACTTGGGTATCCTCGTGGTTGGCTGTTTAGGGGAGATAGTCGATACTGAAGAGCACAAAAAATTCCGGAACATCATGAAAAACTTAGGTTTATCCAACTTGGATATGGCAATACCAATCAATAGGTGCTTGTACAGTGTGGCTGTCTCAATAAGTAATATCCTCATGAGACACTTGAGTTCTTGAGCTATTTTTGTGTTTGTATGTGTGTGTCTGTTTATGTGTAAATCGCGTATTTATGTTAGGAATAGGTGTTGACTAGGTCATAAATATACAGTCAAATGTAGTTTTATAAGTAACATTTATTTTTTAAATAAAAGCAATGTGTAAAACTGATCATCAATAAAGAAATATACTACCGAGGCCCGAGAAATGAGGAAATCGAAGATGAGACCTACATGAGAATACATAAAAACACTTGCTGATAAAATAACACTACTCCAACAGAAGCAGACGGCCTTAAGACAAGACAAAAGGTGTCTGCCCCCAGGAAAAAGTTCAGTGAGAGTCCATCCATCAAACTGTTGGAGAGAAATGAAAAGCTGCAACCATCCAGAGCAGAGAACATCCCATAATTTTTCACGGACCTCTACAAGAAAAATTAGAGCATCTCCAAAACTCCGGCGCTCGATGAATGGTTGGCAAGATTCCAGAGAGTGACTGCCCCTTGCAACTACGAAGACCAGCTCCAGGAAGCCCAGCTCAATGAGTGGGTGGACCAAGTGACTGGTCAAAACATCTCCGTGGAAAGCCACTGGTGGGGATGGCATACCAGCGTATCTCTACCTGCCGCAAAGTCCTATCTTCAAGAATTTGTCTATATTGCCATCGCAGGCAAGTACAGAATGATAGAGCCGGACTGCAGGGCGGAGGTCATCTTGATACACAAAAAAGGAGACAAAGAAGACCCTGGGAACTAAAAACCCATCGTGTTGCTGAACACAGACTGCAAAATACTTACAGGAGTCATAACGAATAGGTGCTGGAACATCTGCCAGAATGGGCAATCCTAAAAGAACAGCTAGCAAGGGAAAAAGTGTGGGCACCATCCAGGGGGTGCTGGTTGACAAAGCGAAATCTCAGAAAGCGCCACTCAATAGAAGCAAGCACTATTCCGCCTGGTACGATTTCAAGAAAGCCTTCGACAGCATAAGCCATCAACAGCTGAGAAGAATGATAAGCGTCTCACTGCTTCATATAAACATCAAACGCCTTCTCAAGAGAGCAATGAAGTTGTGGTCTTTACGAGTGAGAGTAGGAAGGAAAAAGACGACTCCAATATATATAAAAAAAGGCTTGCAACATCCTAGGTTTTCTTTCATACCAAAAATCGTAGTCTCATTTCACCCTATGTTGAGACGCCACTGCCCTCATGTACCTCGAAGGAGAGTGGATGGTCAAAATAAATTCTATGGTTAGAACTGTGAAGTGTCCGCGTCAACGAGAGGAAGGAAGGAATCCAAGATGGTGTGTTAATTATCAGTTGAGTTATGAGTGAATTAAGTTCTTTTTCGAAAGTTTTTAGTGAGTGCTTGTGTGAGTGCTAAACCGAACCCATTGCTACATTGAGTGCCGCTCGAATCTTTTTCTCAGGTAGAACTCAGATTAATTTAATTATTATGAAAGATCCATCCAGTTTACTAACCCTTTGTTGGTAAACAACATTGGAAATCTCATTGTTTCAGGAAATTTATTGTTTTTCATATCAATGCCATTATTATAGAGTATTTCTTAATTATTGTTAAATTCAATGATGTATTAGGTGGTGTTTGGGCCTTTGTCATTAATGCTGTTGTCTTGTGAATGTAATTCCTTGGTTCACATACTGCTTTGTCTAATTTCATATAACTATTTCCTTTATTCGCATGTTGCCTTATTGAAGTATATGATTGCAATGATTATTAATTCTTGTTGTACTATTGAGGTTGTACTGTTTACCATGTCTACTATACTCTTGTATTATGGAAGTTGCTCTGATTATCATGATTATCGTCTGTGCTGTATTGTTATAGTTTCTTTTCCTGGATTGTTGTACTCAATTTCGCTGTTAATATCTCATCATTTAGTTTTAAACAAGTGCCCTAACATCACCTAACCAAAGGGGTTTTATGCCTGAGGCTTTCGCCTACATTTTTTTAGAGCTGTAATAAAGAGCTGATTGTTTGGGTCTAACCGTTGTGTTTTATTTACCATCTTTATTTCCCAATTATTTTCACTGATCTCAATTATCACGAACTTGAATTATTACGTAAACATAACGTAGAGTCCTACCATTGCTAGACGATCACATTAAATGGCCAAGTCTTTGTATCTGGAATCATTCAGACTCCAGTGTCGTAGTTAGTTCTAAAATTAATATTTGTCATTTTTTTCGAAAGAAAAGGTGGCAAATGTTACAGGCTTATACCAGGGAGATTCGCTTAGCCCCCTTCTATTCATCTTGTTGTGTGCATGCATTATCGAATCTATAAAATCGAACCCACATGTCATAAGAAACACCAGAGGAAATTTCACCTGCTAGCATTCATGGATGATATAAAGTGCCATACAACAACCTAAAAAAGCTCTCAAGGCCATCACTGAGACGCTGGCAAAATGTGGCGAGGAGATAGGGCTAGTTCTGAATACCAACAAGTGCGGCAAATACTGCAGAACTGAAGGACAAGGCGATGACGAAAACTGTGTACTAGGGATGTAACGGAGGTAATTACTTCGGAACCGAATGCGGAGTTGGAGTTTTTGAATTCCATTTATCGGAGTCGGAACCGAATGCGAAGTCGGAACCGGAGGCGGGATCAGACGAAAAAGATCACGTTTTTGATATCGAACCATAAAATTCAAAACAAATATCTATAACCTTAACGTGTCCGTATTAAACTAACACTAAGTGAAAAGATGACGATAGATCGCGTAGCGGCAATCAGGGGATTCCCAGCGCAACACGTAGGAACTTGCTTATAACAGTTGACGTACGCCGCTATCGTATCGTCCTCCGACTAAGACCTCGATTATAACCTCCGGTTTGGAAGTTTCGGAACCGAAGTCGGAACCGAAGGTGTGATAAAATCGGAAGTTCCGACTTATCGGAGTCGAAGTCGAAGCTCCGTAACATCCCTACTGTGTACCATTCCGTCCGGAAGTACGCGAAGGATACAAATATCTCGGTTTGGAACAACTGAAGAGAGACACTTCACGAAATTATGATAATGCAGAGGAAAAGGTTCTCAAAATAACCGAGAAAATATTACAATCCGACCTTACAGTCCCACAGAAGGTCCACTTTTTCAACACTACTGCTGTGCCCAGTGCCATATACGTCATAGGAAATATTTACCCGGATGAGAAAAGGAACACGACGCTAAAAAATGCAGGGATCTAGACAAGAGCATAAGGAAGATCCTAACCATAGAAAATATAAAAGACGTAAGGGAGGTATGGCCATGAAGAACATTGAACTGGAGGTAGAAATTCAAATAGCCAGAAGAGGCACACTGAATTAGTCGAAACGAAGAAGAAATATGAAGATCTAAAAGCGGCGGGATGGAGAAACCCCATCAGTGACTACGAATTTGTCATAAATAAGTATAAATGCCCGGCAATACAATACAGTTAAGAGAAGATCAAGGAAAACTGCCAAATCGTGAAGGAACGCATCCACAGGAATTTCGAAGAGGAACTGCAAGCTGAGTGGGTTCAAGACATGCACTACGGAAAGTTGTCCTCAAGGAAGCGAACAACATCGAGTTTCCGGCATATTCATCACCAATCATGGACCACTGGCTGTTCTCTCTCTTACACTCCGCTGCAGAAGAGCAACTCCATGGTCTCGGAGCGACGGCGGGTAGAGCGAAGAAGTGTAGATGTTCTGCCACAGCTAATGAGACCGCAACCACGTAAGCAGCGGATGCATCACAAATTCCTACACTACCAGACACGATTACGTCGTACACTGGGTCCTGAAAACCATCCTTCGGAATCTAAAGACACCGGCTGAAATCCTGGCTAATTTCCCTTTCGGCAAAGTCTCCTTCGACCCAACTTTTGAGTCAACAGTCATCGTGAGGGCAGGCGGTAAAATATTCACCGAAAAAAGAATTTATCATAACAAGCCTGACATTATGGCAAGACTAGATAATCCAAGTACAGTCTATTTGTTTGAAATATCAGTTGCCCACCTCCAAAACTTCCGGACACAGGAGAAGATAAAAAAAGGCCAGATATTCGGTGAACGGCGTAGAGAAGATCGACTATGCAACAGTCGACAGAGAGCTGAACTTGGTCAATGAACTAGAGTCCCAATATAGGTGCCCTGTACATCTAGGCATATTTGTGGTTGGCTGTTTTGGGGAGATATTACTAACCGAAGAGTACAATAATTTCAGAAAGCTCTTAACTGAAATAGGCCTTACAAGCTTGGAAATTACAACCCTAATTAACAAATGCTGTGTTGCTGTCACCACGACAAACATTTTGATGTAACATCTGAAATCATAAGCTGTGATAGGAAAATGAGGATCTGTGATAGAAAGATATACAAATTTTACTTATATGTTTGTTTATATAACTTCGTTTTATATGTACATATTTGTTTTGACTGAATTTGTCTGCTGTGATATACCATGCTTGTGATCGATTTATGTATTTGTTGAAACACACAAATTTTTAAATTAAGTTACGACGTCCACTCCTGGCAACTGGGGACGACGGGCTTCAGATGAGTTTCCCGTAAGCAACAATAATAATTAGCTGTAGTTAGGTTTCATAAGTAACATTAACATAGTTAATATGTGATGCAATGTATGATAGCAACAACTCAATAGAGACTATTAATACCACCGAGGACGACGAGTATACTTGGAGAGTCGAAGTACTTCGCACAAGAAAACATCAAGTGAATAAAATAACCCATCGAAATTCGACACAAAAATAGCATTTTGATGTTCAAGTTATGCTGTCTATCACAAAAACAGTTGAACGTATCGATAAATCATTTATTTTACGACATTTCAACATCTCTTGACACAAAGTAAAGAAAACATCAAGTGAATAAAACAAAGCATCGAATTTCGACGAAAAAATATCATTCTGATATTTCAAGAATGTGGTTCGTCACAAAACTATTGAACGTATCGATGAATCATTTATTTCACTTCTTGACATCTTTCGTCAAAAAGTTGTCCTCCCCGCCGGGGAATCGAACCCCGGTCTCCCGCGTGACAGGCGGGGATACTGACCACTATACTGATTCCATCAGTCATAAACAACTAAGAAGACTTATAGGAGTTCTCCCATTACACAAAAATACCAGAACGTCATGAAAACTCTACTAAAACTGTGGTCTATAAGAATAAGAAGAAATATCATATATCAATAATAAAAAAATATCAGTCCAACACAAGTGGAAAACAATACAAAGAACAACTGAAAGAAGAAAATATTGCAAAATTAATAGAAGAGTGCCTAAAAACTAGCTCACCTTGGAAAGCTCCTGGAAAAGATCGTATCCCAAACTATATATATAAAATCCTGAACTCTGCCAAAAATTATTTAAAACTATTCATTATAGATACAATACTAGGAAAATACCAATTAGAAGAAAAAGACAGCAGAGCTGAAGTAATTCTCATTTAAGTATAAAAAAGGAGATGAAAATCAACCAGCAAATTATAGACCAATAGCAATACTTAATACAGATTATAAAATACTATCTGCCACAATTACATCAATACTAAGAAGGAGTCTAGCTGAATGGGAAATACCTGCAGAACAACTAGCCAGGAAAAATATTTGGGGGACAGTTCAAGGACTCCTCATGGACAAAGCCTTAACACAACAAGCAAGAATGACTAGAAAAAAATACTTTTCTGCATGGTATGATTTTCAAAAAGCATATGATTCCATCAGTCATAAACAACTAAGAAGACTTATAGGAGTTCTCCCATTACACAAAAATATCAAAAACGTCATGAAAACTCTACTAAAACAGTGGTCCATAAGAATAAAAATAGGAAAAACCAAAACAAAACCTATATATATAAAAAGAGGAGTCTACCAGGGTGATACAATAAGTCCACTCTTATTTATATTAATATCTTCAAGCATAATAAACCATCTAAAAACAAATAAAAAAGTATTGAAAGATACTTGTGGAAAATTTCATATTTTAACATTCATGGATGATGTTAAATGCCATACTACATCAAAAACGGGACTAAAAACATCAACACTGGAAAGAAGTGCAATGGAATTAGGCCTTACACTAAATAAAGATAAATGTGCAGTATTCAACAGAATGGTAGACCAAAATGATGAAGAAGATCCATTCCTCCCAACAATAGGAAATGGTTATAAATACCTAGGTATTGAACAACTTGAAAGAGATACCGAAAATAATTTCAAAACAGTGATGAATAAAACAATACTCACACCTGAAAAAATTTTTAAATCAAACCTAACCACTCCTCAAAAAACAAAATTATACAACTTTATGTAATGGGGAACCTCTATCCAGATGAAAAAAGAGCCACTACTCTCAAAAAATGCCAAGATATTGATAAAGAAGTACGAAAACTTTTGGTCAAAGAAAACATCAAAGGAAAAACAACATCAACCGAACAAGTATACCTTTTAATGAAGAAAAATGGTATAGGCCTGAAATCAATTGAAATCAAAATAGAAATACAAATGATAAGAAAAGGAATTTATTTGAAATCACACCCAGAAATGCAGACAACACGTAAAAAATACGGAGCTCTTCAAAACAAAGGATGGAGGAATCCTCTTACAGACTTCGATTATATTAAATCTAAATACAACTGCCCAGATTTAGAATACACACAAGAAAAAATAACAAACAACTGCAAAATATTAAAAAAACACATTGAAAAAATGTTTCAAGAACATCTTCAAAAAATTTAGAAAGCACTGACGTGAGGTCAGTTGGCTTAGGCGCTCTTGTAAACCACTTACAATTATTTAAATTTTGAAAAATCATATCTCCAGAACTATTAGCTTGTCGAAGTCGAGAGTGGTATTTTTGAATACGTCTGATAAAACTCCACCATAAAAAATTTTTATTTGAACAGTGTCATTTGAAAAAAAATTTTTTTTTTGTTACTCCGAACCTATTCGGCCGATTTGACCGAATAACGAACTTAGCCGAGATATTTATACCTCAAACCTATTCTGAAAGTTTCAACTATCTAACTTCATCCGTTCGAGAGTTATCGTGTTCACGGAACGGACGGACGGACGGACAGAATCGATTTTGACCACGGATTATTCATCAGTAGGTCCAAACAAAACGATTGATACCACTTTTGCCCAAAAATTCGAAAGTCACAGACATTTGGGCAAATTGATAAGCACTCTGTTCAGGTGAACAAGAGCGCCAAAAAGTGAGAATATGCACTATGGAGAAATATACTTTCAAGAAAATCTCAACATTAAAGTACCTGCATATAACTCTCCACTTATGGATAGCTGGAGATTTACTTTACTTCATAATGCAACAGAAGAACATATACATGGATTAGGATCAATTCCATGAAGGAGACGAAATTGCAGAAAGGGCTGTAATCAATGCGAAACAGCATATCATGTCAGCAGTGCCTGTATCCAAGATGCCTATAACACCAGACATGACTTCGTGGTTCACTGGGTACTCAAAGCATTACTAAACGGACTTATATCTACTAATATCCACAGAAGAACATAAGAATTTAAAAAAAATATTGAGTAACATAGGCTTGAGTAATTTAGATATCAGAACACTCATTAACAGATGCTCATATAGTGTGGCTTTCTCGACTAGCAATATAATTATGAAGCACTTAAAATCCTGAATAAAATTTTAGTCATTCTAGTAAATAAGTTTGAAGTGAAAAATTTTATATTATTATGTTTAACAACGTTTATTATAATTCATTATTATTAGGTTTATTGTATATATGTAAATATTCAAATCACACCAATAATAAAAAATAACACCAATCCATCATAAAACGATGAAAGTCATCCAGTCGAGATTTCCAAAAAAACGGAATTATATTTTAGTTTCATAAAAGACTTAATATATTTATATATTTAAAAATATATGGAGCTGAAAACAATAAACAAAATAATATACTACTACTTTTATTTTGTGCGAATAGGAAGTGCTCCAGAAAATTTTTATATTTGCATGAGTTTTCGGCCTGTGAGTGCATACAGTAGTATACGAAACGATTCTAAATAGATTCTTTGTATAAATGACTAATTCACCGGAATTGCGATACCGGCCAAACAACGACTATCTGTTGTGAACCCAAATTTGAGGTTATGTCAACGTGGAAACCAGAAGAACTTGAAATTGTTCGCAGATTCTTGGAAGGAACAACAGGCCCGGTGACTGGCGAAGATCATCAAACCCTCAAACAGCAACTTCCGAATCGATCCCTTGCAGCTATCAATATAAAATGTTTGGAAATTAAAAAGAACCCCAATAGAACATCCAAGGTTAACAAGTGGTCAAAAGAAGAACTCAAAAGACTGCTGAGAGAATACTTCAGTCGAAATGAAGCACAGATAACTGAAAAAATCAAACGAATTAAACACTTGTTCCCTGAAAGAACTGAACTAGTGAACAACTTGCTAGAGCGAAAGTGTGGGGTACAATGCAGGGAATGCTGATTGACAAGGCGATAACTCAGACAGCCCGAATGAGAAGAAAAACCAATCATTCGGCATGGTATGATTTCACAAAGGCCTATGACTCAATCAGCCACCAACAGCTAAAAAGACTTATAGGCACTCTACCGTTACATAAAAGCATAAAAATATTGCTGAAGAACTCTATGCAACAGTGGTCCATCCGAGTGAGAGTCGGAAAGAACCTAACAAGTCCAATTTATGTAAAAAGAGGAATATACCAGGGGAATTCAATAAGTCCGCTTCTGTTCGTTTTATTAACAGCTAGCATCATAGATCACGTAAACACGAACAGAAGTATAAATAAGTCCACAAAAGGAAATTTTAAGATAACAGCTTTTATGGGTGATATAAAGTGCCATTCTGCAACAAAAACTGGGTTGAAGACCATAACTCATGAGTTGGAAAAGAGTGCTGGAGAGTTGTAGAACCAGAATGGAGGCTGAGGAGGATGATGACGGAATTTTCTTACATGAGATACGGAACGGATGCCGTTATTTGGGGTTAGATCAACTGGAAAGGGATAATGTAGCCACCTTTGACAGAGTACGAGAAAAGGTGAAATTGTTATCTGATAAAATATTCAATTCTCCATTGACTACATCTCAGAAAGTGGCATTGTACAACTCAACAGTGGTTCCAAGCGCAAATTATATTATGGGCAATATGTACACCGATGAGAAGAGAGATATGGCGTTACAACGAGCCGGATGGAGAAACCACGGCCGTCTAAACACATGGCCTGGTCATTGACAAGTACGGCAACACTGTACTGGGGTATCGAAGATCTAAGCCCACCCGGCAAGCAAGTAGAGTTCCCGCGTTTTTGTAGCGTCATGTTAGTTTAGTGTGTATATTCGGGTAATCTATGTGAAAAATTAGTGAATTATCGTGATTATTCGAGTGCCGTGAACAGGAAAGTGTGTGATATCAGTGTCAGTGAATTTACATTGGAATAACTTTTTAAATTGGTCTTTTGGTAAGTATCTAACCTAACTATTCAATTGGACTTGAGATCATTTGCGTCCAGTATGGTCAAAACGTGTTGTATTCCATCCTGTAAAAGTAATTATCCGTCTACAAAAATGAAGGATATTTTAGTTTTCCTAAAGACGAAAAACTTAAGCTTTTTATGGAAGAGGGCCATTCCGCGAGATTTCATTCCCACTAATAATAGTTTTGTTTGTGAGAAACATTTTGATTCCGACGATATAATTAAGTTTGATAAACATTTACAAGCCGATGGAACCACTAAATTACTTTCTTTAAGATTCCTATAATTGAAAGAAGGCGCTATCCCAAAAATTTTTCCAAATTTACCCTGTTTCTTTCGAAACAGAATCAAATAAAGAGGACCGATCCTCAATCTAGAAGACGCAATTTTAACTAGTAGAAGCTTTTTGAGTTCTGATTCGATCAAAGATTTTAAATTTAAAGACTTTATTGAACATTATTCGGCAAAAAATCGATATATCTGGTTGGGAAATTGAAAAAATGCGATAACGCACTTCCTTTATATATTTTAAATTATGAAAAATTATTATCGGTTAAAATTTCTATACAGATGAGTGAAGTTCTCGAGATTGAAGTATTTCATAAAATTTTCTAATTTCCGAAATCTACCTAAATTCACGCCTGATTTGAATCTCAGCAGATAGTCTCAAGTTACAAATTTGCTTTCTCGTTATAAAAATGTGTTTAATGAGAAAACAAGTAAATCTACATCAATTTTATCTAGATATTCCTTGACCTCATTAGAAGCACTTTTATCAGATGAGAATAATGAAAATTTTGACCAACTACGGCAGCTAGAAATTGTTACTGATCAATTGAGGCAAGTAAGTCGAAATAAAATTAGGTACTCATTAAGTAAAATATAAATGTGTTTTATTTTATATTCGCCGTCAGCCTGTAATTTTATGTTATCTTTTTTGGATTCTAATTTATTTTGTTATGTATATAGAGAATTTTATGTTACGTTATCTTTTTTGAGAATTCCAATTTATTTTGTTATGTACATAGAGAATTTTATGTTGCGTTATCTTTTTTGGAATTACAATTTATTCTGTTATATATATATATAAAGAGAATTTTATTTGAATTGATTTTATTTAGAGAGTTATATTTGAGTTCACATTGTATGGCGAGAGATGGCCCTACACCTCCCGTGGTTCTTGCTGGACAATAAATTGAATAAAACATCATTCAATTTTGCTTTAATCTCAATTTTAATTTTTATTTGTATTCAATTTATTGACTGAGTAGGGCATACTTCCACCCCTTTTTCAGATATTCATCGGAAATCACATTTAATGACATCAGAAAATAAAATGGTACGTTCGAAACTTCGTATCTCTCAGTTAAACGCATACCTCCCAGACATCGTCTTTTGCGGCGTTGCCGCTTCAGGCGCCAGGCCATGTATTAAGACGGCCGTGGAGAAACCCACTGAGTGACCGTGACTTCGTTGTGGAAAAGTATGAATGCCCAGAGTTGCAGTATAATTATGAAAACATGGGAAAATGCTGCAAAACATTGAAAGCTCACATAGAGAAGAAACATCAGGAACAACTTGAGAAGCAATGGGGACAGAATATGCACTACGGGAGAGTTATTGTCGGTGAGAGAGATAGTATTCTCGTTCCTGCTTATTCTTCACCGCACATGGACAGTTGGAGGTATTCACTTTTACACAGTGCAGCGGAGGAACAGCTTCATGGCCTCGGTGCTATCCCAGGAAGAAGAAACAGATGTCGAAGAGGATGTGACAGCGTGGAAACTGCCTATCATGTGAGTAGTGCGTATATCACAAATGCTTACATCACAAGACACGACAATGTTGTGCACTGGCTGTTGAAGACGCTACTCAAGAGCTTAAATCCCCAAATGAATTAAGAACTCCAATTCAGAAAAGCTACCCTGAACATCAATTTTTATAACGGAAATAAAAGCATTTCTATATGAGCTGGTAGCAAGATCCTAACTGAAAAGAAACTACATCATAATAAACCCGATATTATCATTATCCTAGACAGCCCAAGGGAGATCATTGTATTGGAGGTGGCAGTATCCCATGTGCAAAATGTCAAAGTTCAAGAACTCATCAAAAGAACTAGATACTCGGTGAATGGAGTAATTGAGGCTGATAATAGGAATATTGGAGATGTGAGTAGGGATATGAATTTAGTGAGTGAGCTTGAAAAAATTTACAACTGTCCAGTTCACTTAGGCAATTTGTGGTGGGATGTTATGGAGAGATAATGGTGACAGAGGAACACAAAGTTTTTTTAAACTTGCTGAAACAAAAACTATGTCTTAACAACTTGGACATTCAAATTATGATCAATAAGTGTGCATATATTGTTGCAGTGTCTACAAGTCATATTTTGGTTAGGCATCTGGGTATAAGATAATGCTGTAAAAGGAAAAGTGTCTGTGATATATTTTAATTTTATTTATTTATTACATGTACAGTTCAATTTTAATTAACAGTTTTTATATCAACTTAATTCTATGTAATGACTTAATTCTATGTGATAGGTTTTAAAAATTAGTATCCACTATACTTACCGGTGTATTACTGGTTTCATAAGGAATATTTTAATAATAGGATGTATGAAGCTGAGTACAATAAAGATAAACTACCGAGGACCACGATTATACTTGGAGAGTCGATGAACTTCGCACTAGAAAACATCAAGTGAATAAAATAACCCATCGAAATTCGACACAAAAATAGCATATCGATGTTCAAGTAATGCTGTTTATCACAAAAACAGTTGAACGCATCGATGAATCATTTATTTTACGACATTTCAACATCTCTTCACATAAAGTAATCAAAACATCAAGTGAATAAATCAACGCATCGAAATTCGACACAAAAATATCATTTTGTTATTTCGAGAATGTTGTTCATCACGGAAACAGTTGAGCGTATCGATGAATCATTTATTTCACTTCTTGACATCTTTCGGAAAAAACTTATCCTCCCCGGCGGGGAATCGAACCCCGGTCTCCCGCGTGACAGGCGGGGATACTGACCACTATACTACCGAGGACCACGAGTATACTAGGAGAGTCGATGAACTTCGCACAAGAAAACATCAAGTGAATAAAATAACCCATCGAAATTCGACACAAAAATATCATTTTGATATTTCGAGAGTGTTGTTCATCACTAATGGCCGGTTTCTGAACTCAAAATAAACTCAGTTTATCTATTCGATAAATTTAAACGAGAGATAACTGTCGAATTGGGTTTCTGACTACCGCGCCGACAGATAAACTACACATACTCTCCATTTATCTTAACTCGTCCCGATGACGGGTTATCTCGACGTTAACTATTCAATGTTTACATGACAATTCAAGATGACCTCAAAATTATATCTCCGAAAATTCAAAAATTCAAGTTTATAGACAACTCAAACATGGAATTGACAAATGAAATATTTTCAAGTTCCTCATCAGATGAAGAAATTCTAGAATTCATCAATAATATAGCAATACCTCGACAGATAAGGATTCGTAGATCTCCGATGGAAATCATTCAGATGAAGAGTTTAGGTAAGTAGTAGTAGTAACTGTCTTTTATTGCAAGCAATTGGCCATCGACCTGAGGTTTTTCAGCCTATTAAAAATACACAGAAATATAGTTTTACAAAAATCTAACATTAAACATTACTTATTTGTTTATGAAAGTGTATCTTGGATGTTTTCTATTAGAAATATTCTCGTAATATGATATTGATTCTTCAAATTTTTTTAGGCAAAGATACCGACTGAACAAAAGCCCAGTGGGGTATTTATGTGATGAACTGAATCCAGTTTTATCCCCGACATCTCAGAAAAAAGTGGCAATATCTGTTTTAGAACAAGTGTGCATTACTATGCCACAGGCACTTTTCAAATTGAAATAGGTGATGATATCAATGTTCACAAATCAACGGTATCTAGAGTTATTTTCAATTTGAGCAAGGAAATAGCCATACTATCTGAAAGATTTATATGTATGACAAAAAATGATACCGAAAGTCTAGAAACTGAGACGGGCTTCTATAACATAGCAGACTTTCCAAATGTACTTGGTTGCCTTGATTGAGTCAATACATGCTACTGTCGAAGGAAATGCATTCAGAAGATTAATTGCAGTTCAATATTTTAGGTGAGTGGCATGGTATTCTTGTCGAATTTCTTAATTTTGTTCGTATTTCGGCTTCTCATTTTGTGAAGTCATCTGAGACACAAATAGCAAATATTCAAATTGGTACAGTGGTATGAAATTATTACCTTTATTAATGAGGAGAAATGCCATAATTAGTAGGAAAAAATATATGCATATTTTATAGCAAAGTGTGTGATAGCCGAGGGAATTCTTAAATGAAAGCTTGTTTTTGCAATTCAAATAACGTCACTTTGTGTGAGAGAGACGTCAGAACTTTCTATCTCTCTGCAATATGTAAGAGCGTACCTGTGTTTTTAATAAAGGGGTAAATGAGAGAACTTTTAATTTAAGTTATTTATTTTTCCTATAACTTTTTTTTCATCACTTCTAAACGCAATTTCGCCTCTTCTATTTCTATAAACTTCAACGTAAGTTCTGCCTCAACCAACTGTTCCCTCTTTGTCAAATAGAATTCCTATTTCTTGGCCTTCAGATTTTTGAAATCAATCTGTTTTTGTATTAACACCACTTTTTTTTCTGTTAATAAGTTCTCATTGGCCTGCTATGCATTTTTTTTTCATAATTGTGTTTGTTGTTGTAATGAGGGCTTTTTTTGTTGCAGTTAACTTGAATCGACTAGATGCTGGTCTTTTTTCACCTGGTCGCCTTCTAGGAGTTTCAGAAGTCACCAGAGGACATGTGATTATGAGGATTATGTGAAGATTGTTCTTCCAGTGAGAGAATTACCTCCTCAGGTGCAATGTATTTTAGTTGAATAAATATCTTTTGTATTATGGTTACCTGTTTGATTGGAACATTAGAAGTTTTGTATCTTTTACACTGCAAATCGACAGAAATTATGAAAACAATAAAATTCTCTTGCTTGTGTTTACCTATGTATTTGAAATTTGATTATACCTACTTTGTCGTCAGCAAAATTTCTTTTTGCTTTTGTCTTTATATTGTTATATAAAGCACGCAGCTGTTTTTGCTCCGCGGACCAGTCTCTCCTGCGGCGTTAAATTTTGAGGCCTGGCCTGGTTTTTCTGGTTCACATTATTGGCATCTGTTTTTTTGTTATCGATTGTACTTATAAATTCTCTAACAATGTCCAGTAATAAAAATTTTTCACGCTCAGTGAAATTTCTAGCCCTTTGTCGACTCATTTTGTTGCGTAATTTTTTTTTCGGTTGTTTTTGAATTTGAATTCACAATCTTCGCCGCCAAAACAACGTCACAGAATGTTGCTTCTGTTGATTCTGTGTTCTGCTTTCGATACGATTTGTAAATACGAATTTTTTCCATATAGAATTATAAGAGAATGATTATTTTATAGTTGTAAATTAGTCTCTCTTTGAAATTATATCGAATCTTTTAAAATATGTCAGGTTTGATTACAGTGACATCTATTATTACTTTTATGAACTAACAATACTGTCGATACCGTCGAGTTATCCAATCGATAGCTAACCGAAGCATAAATTTGACATCAGAAACCCGTGCGGCGTTTATCGAGCCGATAAATATTAACCACAGTTAACGGCTGGATAACTATCTGACGTTTATCTGTCGAGTTCAGAAACCGGCCATAAAACAGTTGAGCGTATCGATGAATCATTTATTTCACTTCTTGACATCTTTCGGAAAAATTTTATCCTCCCCGGCGGGGAATCGAACCCCGGTCTCCCGCGTGACAGGCGGGGATACTGACCACTATACTACCGAGGACCACGAGTATTCTTGGAGAGTCGATGAACTTCGCACAAGAAAACATCAAGTGAATAAAATAACCCATCGAAATTCGACACAAAAATAGCATTTTGATGTTCAAGTAATGCTGTTTATCACAAAAACAGTTGAACGTATCGATAAATCATTTATTTTACGACATTTCAACATCTCTTGACACAAAGTAATCAAAACATCAAGTGAATAAATCAACGCATCGAAATTCGACACAAAAATATCATTTTGATATTTCGAGAGTGTTGTTCATCACTAAAACAGTTGAGCGTATCGATGAATCAATTATTTCACTTCTTGACATCTTTCGAAAAAAACTTATCCTCCCCGGCGGGAATCGAACCCGGTCTCCCGCGTGACAGGCGGGGATACTGACCACTATACTACTATACATTAGAGCAAATGAAGATCGAATAAAGAGACTTGAGGGACAGTTGAGGGCCCAAAAAAAAAGGCACGACATATCGAACCTAAGATCAAAGTTCAAAGAGTCACCATCCATGAGAACAATCCAGCCTACAAGTAAAATAAGCCCAGTGGACGTAAGAGGTGTAGAGGAATATTTCCACAATCTCTACGGAAGCGCACATAAAGAGACACCAACACCCTGTCTAGATAAACTATTGAAAAAATACCAAATAACAACAGCAGGTAAAAAGTTCGACGAACAAATTAGTGAGATATTCGTTAAAAAATGCTTTGAAGAAAGTTTGCAAAAATGCTCACCATGGAAATCGGCTGGAGAAGACCACATACCCAACTATATTTATAAAATCTTCCGCTCTGCTAAAGAATATCTTTTTAGGTTTGTTGCTGACTCGCTACAGGGTGAATATCAGGTAGAAGAAAAAGACAGTCGTGCAGAGGTCATATTGATACATAAAAAGGGAGATGAAAACGATCCATCAAATTACAGACCAATTGCCTTACTAAATACTGACTATAAGATCCTAACAGCAACAATAACTAACATCCTTACATAACATCTACCTGATTGGGCTGTGCCAGTTGAGCAATTGGCGAGAAAAGGTGTGTGGGGTACAATTCAGGGCCTATTGATAGATAAATCAATCTCACAACAGGCACGTATGAATAGAAAAAAACACTATTCGGCATGGTACGATTTTCACAAGGCTTTCGACTCTATTAGTCACATACAATTAAAGAGGCTCATAGGAGCACTGCCGTTGCACTCCAACATAAAAAATATCCTGAAAACGTTCATGCAACAATGGTCAATAAGAGTGAGAGTAGGAAAAGAATTAACAAGACCTATTTATGTCAAGAGAGGAATGTACCAGGGTGATTCAATAAGTCCTCTACTCTTCGTATTGTTAACAACCAACTTCATCACGCACATGAAATCTGATAATAAAGTATACAGGGACACTACAGGAAGATTTCAGCTTATATCATTCATGGACGACATAAAGTGTCACACCTCAACAAAAAAAGGGCTCCAAACCATCACTCAAGAACTAGAACGGAGTGCAAAAGAGTTAGGGCTCAAACTGAATGCAGAAAAATGCGGAATGTATGTAAGACCGTGCGATGCAGAGGGAAATGACACCTTGTTCCTACCGGAGGTTAGAGAAGGATATAAATATCTGGCAATTCAACAACTAGAAAGGGACACCAGCACAAATTACGACATAGTGAAGATGAAAGCGATTCAAACCGCAGAAGAAATATCTGAATCAGAACTAACCACCCCACAGAAAGCCCAACTATTCAACAGCACTGTGATTCCCAGCGTCATCTATGTCATGGGAAACTTATACCCAGACGAAAAAAGGGCAACTACTCTAAAAAAGTGTCGGGACATTGACAAAGAAGTGCGAAAAATCCTTGTGGAAAAGAACATAAAAGGCAAAACAACATCCAATGACCATGTTTACCTCCAGCCAACAGGGGAGGGATCGGCCTAAAGTCTATCGAGGTCGAAGCTGAGATCCAGATGGTGAGAAGGGGTATTCACATCAGAACACACCCTGAAATGAAAGAAACAGAGGAAAGGTACGAATCTCTAAAAAAAAGGGGGCTGGAGAAACCCTCTTAGCGATCATGACTTTGTGATCTCTAAATATGGGTGCCCACAAGTTTCATATCACCAAGAAAACTTGGGAAAGAACTGCAGTTTGATTAAAAAGCATATAGAGACTAAATTCCAAAATACCCTACAAGAGAACTGGGCAGGCAACATGAACTATGGAAAGGTTTTCATAGAAGAGGAGGATATTGAAGTACCTGCTTCCTTGTCTCCGCTCATGGATGGTTGGAGATTTTCTCTGCTACATAGTGCGGCAGAAGAGCAAGTACATGGCTTAGGCTCTATCCCTGGAAGAAGAAAAAATTGCAGGAAGGGATGCAACAAAACCGAAACTGCATATCATGTGAGCAGTGCATGTATAATACCTACATATACCAGCAGGCACGACTATGTAGTACATTGGCTCCTAAAATCCTTGCTGAAAAGCCTGGGCGCTCCTGAACCTATTGGAACCAACTTACAATTTGGCAAAGCTTCTCTCAGTGTAGACTTCATGAGTAACAGAAAAGTGGAAATAAGAGCTGGCACAAAAATCCTTACAGAAAAGCGCCTCCACCATAATAAACCGGATTGCTTCATACACCTATGGGACCCGGAAGAGATAATCTTATGGGAAGTTTCGGTTGCACACTTGCAGAACTATCGACTGCAAGAGAAAATCAAGAGAGCCAGATACACTGTCAACAGCTGCGCCCACATAGACCACCAAAATGTGGGAGAAATACCCAGGGACCTGAATCTAGCTGGAGAATTGCAGTCCCTGTACAACTGCCCAGTGCACCTGGGAGTTTTCGTTGTCGGTTGCTTTGGGGAGATAGTGGCTACTGATGAGCATAAAAATTTTAAAAATTACTTACTAGAGTAGGCATGACAAATCTGGACATGAAAATCCTGTTCAATAAATGCTCGTACAGTGTCGCTGTCTCCACAAGCAATATTATATTAAAACATCTTAGCTCATAGTCTGTGATTTGGAAATTATCTGTGATATAGAAAGACTCGTATTTTAATTTATACTTTATTGTATGACTTTATATTTACATGTTGTGACTATGTATTTACATTTTAGAGATAGTTTATATACAAAATATTTTATCTATATATATACTTACCTGTCTCTGGACATCCAGGAGAGTAGGGAGCTGATTAGTCGAGAATCCTGTAACAAACGGTAAAATTTTAGTTTCATAAGTAACATTTATGCGATGTATGAATCTGAATCAAATAAAGAAATATACTACCGAGAACCACGAGTATTCTTGGAGAGTCGATGAACTTCGCACAAGAAAACATCAAGTGAATAAAATAACCCATCGAAATTCGACACAAAAATAGCATTTTGATGTTCAAGTAATGCTGTTTATCACAAAAACAGTTGAACGTATCGATAAATCATTTACTTTACGACATTTCAACATCTCTTGACACAAAGTAATCAAAACATCAAGTGAATAAATCAACGCATCGAAATTCGACACAAAAATATCATTTTGATATTTCGAGAGTGTTGTTCATCACTAAAACAGTTGAGCGTATCGATGAATCATTTATTTCACTTCTTGACATCTTTCGGAAAAATTTTATCCTCCCCGGCGGGGAATCGAACCCCGGTCTCCCGCGTGACAGGCGGGGATACTGACCACTATACTACCGAGGACCACGAGTATTCTTGGAGAGTCGATGAACTTCGCACAAGAAAACATCAAGTGAATAAAATAACCCATCGAAATTCGACACAAAAATAGCATTTTGATGTTCAAGTAATGCTGTTTATCACAAAAACAGTTGAACGTATCGATAAATCATTTATTTTACGACATTTCAACATCTCTTGACACAAAGTAATCAAAACATCAAGTGAATAAATCAACGCATCGAAATTCGACACAAAAATATCATTTTGATATTTCGAGAGTGTTGTTCATCACTAAAACAGTTGAGCGTATCGATGAATCATTTATTTTACGACATTTCAACATCTCTTCACATAAAGTAATCAAAACATCAAGTGAATAAATCAACGTATTGAAATTCGACACAAAAATATCATTTTGTTATTTCGAGAATGTTGTTCATCACTAAAACAGTTGAGCGTATCGATGAATCATTTATTTCACTTCTTGACATCTTTCGGAAAAAACTTATCCTCCCCGGCGGGGAATCGAACCCCGGTCTCCCGCGTGACAGGCGGGGATACTGACCACTATACTACCGAGGACCACGAGTATTCTTGGAGAGTCGATGAACTTCGCACAAGAAAACATCAAGTGAATAAAATAACCCATCGAAATTCGACACAAAAATAGCATTTTGATGTTCAAGTAATGCTGTTTATCACAAAAACAGTTGAACGTATCGATAAATCATTTACTTTACGACATTTCAACATCTCTTGACACAAAGTAATCAAAACATCAAGTGAATAAATCAACGCATCGAAATTCGACACAAAAATATCATTTTGTTATTTCGAGAATGTTGTTCATCACGGAAACAGTTGAGCGTATCGATGAATCATTTATTTCACTTCTTGACATCTTTCGGAAAAAACTTATCCTCCCCGGCGGGGAATCGAACCCCGGTCTCCCGCGTGACAGGCGGGGATACTGACCACTTACTACCGAGGACCACGAGTATACTAGGGGAGTCGATGAACTTCGCACAAGAAAACATCAAGTGAATAAAATAACCCATCGAAATTCGACACAAAAATATCATTTTGATATCTCGAGAGCGTTGTTCATCACTAAAACAGTTGAGCGTATCGATGAATCATTTATTTCACTTCTTGACATCTTTCGGAAAAATTTTATCCTCCCGGCGGGGAATCGAACCCCGGTCTCCCGCGTGACAGGCGGGGATACTGACCACTATACTACCGAGGACCACGAGTATTCTTGGAGAGTCGATGAACTTCGCACAAGAAAACATCAAGTGAATAAAATAACCCATCGAAATTCGACACAAAAATAGCATTTTGATGTTCAAGTAATGCTGTTTATCACAAAAACAGTTGAACGTATCGATAAATCATTTATTTTACGACATTTCAACATCTCTTGACACAAAGTAATCAAAACATCAAGTGAATAAATCGAAATTCAACACAAAAATATCATTTTGATATTTCGAGAGTGTTGTTCATCACTAAAACAGTTGAGCGTATCGATGAATCATTTATTTCACTTCTTGACATCTTTCGGAAAAATTTTATCCTCCCCGGCGGGGAATCGAACCCCGGTCTCCCGCGTGACAGGCGGGGATACTGACCACTATACTACCGAGGACCACGAGTATACTTGGAGAGTCGATGAACTTCGCACAAGAAAACATCAAGTGAATAAAATAACCCATCGAAATTCGACACAAAAATAGCATTTTGATGTTCAAGTAATGCTGTTTATCACAAAAACAGTTGAACGTATCGATAAATCATTTACTTTACGACATTTCAACATCTCTTGACACAAAGTAATCAAAACATCAAGTGAATAAATGAACGCATCGAAATTCGACACAAAAATATCATTTTGATATTTCGAGAGTGTTGTTCATCACTAAAACAGTTGAGCGTATCGATGAATCATTTATTTTACGACATTTCAACATCTCTTGACATAAAGTAATCAAAACATCAAGTGAATAAATCAACGCATCGAAATTCGACACAAAAATATCATTTTGATATTTCGAGAGTGTTGTTCATCACTAAAACAGTTGAGCGTATCGATGAATCATTTATTTTACGACATTTCAACATCTCTTGACATAAAGTAATCAAAACATCAAGTGAATAAATCAACGCATCGAAATTCGACACCCAAATATCATTTTGTTATTTCGAGAATGTTGTTCATCACTGAAACAGTTGAGCGTATCGATGAATCATTTATTTCACTTCTTGACATCTTTCGGAAAAAACTTATCCTCCCCGGCGGGGAATCGAACCCCGGTCTCCCGCGTGACAGGCGGGGATACTGACCACTATACTACCGAGGACCACGAGTATTCTTGGAGAGTCGATGAACTTCGCACAAGAAAACATCAAGTGAATAAAATAACCCATCGAAATTCGACACCAAAATAGCATTTGATGTTCAAGTAATGCTGTTTATCACAAAAACAGTTAACGTATCGATAAATCATTTACTTTACGACATTTCAACATCTCTTGACACAAAGTAATCAAAACATCAAGTGAATAAATCAACGCATCGAAATTCGACACAAAAATATCATTTTGATATTTCGAGAGTGTTGTTCATCACTAAAACAGTTGAGCATATCGATGAATCATTTATTTCACTTCTTGACATCTTTCGGAAAAACTTATCCTCCCCGGCGGGGAATCGAACCCCGGTCTCCCGCGTGACAGGCGGGGATACTGACCACTATACTACCGAGGACCACGAGTATTCTTGGAGAGTCGATGAACTTCGCACAAGAAAACATCAAGTGAATAAAATAGCCCATCGAAATTCGACACAAAAATAGCATTTTGATGTTCAAGTAATGCTGTTTATCACAAAAACAGTTGAACGTATCGATAAATCATTTACTTTACGACATTTCAACATCTCTTGACACAAAGTAATCAAAACATCAAGTGAATAAATCAACGCATCGAAATTCGACACCCAAATATCATTTTGTTATTTCAAGAATGTTGTTCATCACTAAAACAGTTGAGCATATCGATGAATCATTTATTTCACTTCTTGACATCTTTCGGAAAAAACTTATCCTCCCCGGCGGGAATCGAACCCCGGTCTCCCGCGTGACAGGCGGGGATACTGACCACTATACTACCGAGGACCACGAGTATTCTTGGAGAGTCGATGAACTTCGCACAAGAAAACAAGTGAATAAAATAACCCATCGAAATTCGACACAAAAATAGCATTTTGATGTTCAAGTAATGCTGTTTATCACAAAAACAGTTGAACGTATCGATAAATCATTTACTTTACGACATTTCAACATCTCTTGACACAAAGTAATCAAAACATCAAGTGAATAAATCAACGCATCGAAATTCGACACAAAAATATCATTTTGTTATTTCGAGAGTGTTGTTCATCACTAAAACAGTTGAGCGTATCGATGAATCATTTATTTCACTTCTTGACATCTTTCGGAAAAATTTTATCCTCCCCGGCGGGAATCGAACCCCGGTCTCCCGCGTGACAGGCGGGGATACTGACCACTATACTACCGAGGACCACGAGTATTCTAGGAGAGTCGATGAACTTCGCACAAGAAAACATCAAGTGAATAAAATAACCCATCGAAATTCGACACAAAAATAGCATTTTGATGTTCAAGTAATGCTGTTTATCACAAAAACAGTTGAACGTATCGATAAATCATTTATTTTACGACATTTCAACATCTCTTGAGACAAAGTAATCAAAACATAAAGTGAATAAATCAACGCATCGAAATTCGACACAAAAATATCATTTTGATATTTCGAGAGTGTTGTTCATCACTAAAACAGTTGAGCGTAACGATGAATCATTTATTTTACGACATTTCAACATCTCTTGACATAAAGTAATCAAAACATCAAGTGAATAAATCAACGCATCGAAATTCGACACCCAAATATCATTTTGTTATTTCGAGAATGTTGTTCATCACTAAAACAGTTGAGCATATCGATGAATCATTTATTTCACTTCTTGACATCTTTCGGAAAAAACTTATCCTCCCCGGCGGGGAATCGAACCCCGGTCTCCAGCGTGACAGGCGGGGATACTGACCACTATACTACCTGTTTTGATGCTGAAAACACATTTGTGGAACTCCGGGAAAATTTTAAAAATTTACCTGGTTTTTCGAAAGGTGTGATAAATTCATCGCGACAGAACTGCCCCATAAGTTTATTACCGCTAAAGACGATATATTGGGACAGTGAGTTAAATAACGGCGAACAGCAGTCGTGACTCACGAAGTGAGGTTATATCTATGTCAGCATGTCAGCTTGGACACCCCAGGAAATTAACATCATCCTCAATTATTTACAAGAAAAAAATGGTCCCATAACTTCTACGGACCACAATGTACTAAAAACTGCTTGCCGAATAGATCTGTGGCAGCTATTAAGAAGAAGTGCCTGGAGTTAAAACACCCCGATCCCAACCCCAAAAATAGGCCCTCAAAGTGGACCGATGAGGAATTAAAGAGCCTTGTTGAGGAGTATGGTAACAGAACGGAATGTTTGATAGCCGCGCGTTTGGATGGAATAGCGCATTTGTTTCCAACTAGAACAAAAAAGGCACTGGCGACAAAGCTGCTAGAAACTCACCCTGAAATCTACTACGCGACGGGGTTGCCCGTCAGCCACAGGACGAGAGTCGAGCACGAACACCACAAAACGAAGCGAATAACCCCCAGACTTCTTCTCAAGAAGAAATAGTTTCGGCAACAACGAAAGATGATAACTGCTCAGCAAATATCGACAGACAGGGCCAACAAGAAGACACCAGGATTCCCGAAACCGAAGAACAGACGCAGATATCGCAGAGCAACAACGCAAATAGTGTGAATAATCCTCAAAAATTACAAGATAGAACCCTAGAAATAACAACAATAACAACAAAATATGACGTCGCCCGAGCGAGCATCAATGGAGAGGACCACAGAATAAACGAAAACAACGAAAATGAAAATACAGAACACATTTCGGCTCTGCCAGAAATGAACGAAGAACTTTTAGCAGAGTATGAAAATGCCTTTCTGTCAATTCTAAACAGAATTGGAAATAAGAAACGTAAAATACACAAGTTTCTCATAACACCGAAAAATGTAAACATCCTGCGTCACATCGATCATATTTTGAACGAGCGCATCCACCAAATTGAAGCTTCGCTTGCACGTCCTCTTGAGAAGCGAGTAAAACCAAAATGCTATATATTCCGCCGGTGTTCTGTTGAGAAGATTAATAATCAGACCACTCAAAAGCACTCCGAAACACGTGTCCACCGAAAATAAAATCCAAAACTAAAAACTGTCTTGAAAATGCTGTAACTATCTTGAACTGGAGGGGTGGTAACTTGCCTCCCCATCTGACTGAAGAGGCCCGACAGATGAGGAAACTCAGGATGGGTCCCAAACAATATATTAAATGCACAGAAGACAGAATTTCTTTGTTAGAGAAAAAATTAGAAGCTCAAAAATTGAGATACGAAATAAACACCTTGAGGAGTCGATTTAGAGAGAAACCCTCTATTAAAATTTTAGACGCACAACCTCGAACAGAACTTCCAGACGTCAGAGAAGTGGAATCATTTTTCAAAGACCTATATGAGTGAAAGGGCGATATGGTTAGGACTCCAGCCTTAAATAAGTGGATCTCAAAATTTCAGAGCCACACAAGTGCTGCCAGGTACGAAGATCAGCTGGATGAGGCCTTAATTTTCGAACATCTTGATCAGACCCTGAAGCAGAAGAGTCCATGGAAGGCCCCAGGAGGGGATGGTATACCAATTTACCTCTATAAGATCTTGCCAAGCGCAAAAAAATATCTGCAGGAATTCGTATCGGGATGCATGAATGGAACGCGCAGTGTAACAGAAGTAGATTGTAGAGCAGAAGTAATATTAATTCATAAGAAAGGCAATCCCAGCAGCCCGGCTAATTATAGGCCTATAGCACTTCTGAACACCGATTACAGAGTGCTCACCTCAGTGGTTACTAAAACCCTGGAACAAAATCTTCCGGAGTGGGCGATCCCAAAGGAACAGCTTGCCAGAAAAAATGTGTGGGGGACCGTCCATGGTATGCTGATGGATAAGTCTATTACTCAGAGCGCCAGGGTGAGTAGAGCTAAGATACACTCCGCTTGGTACGACTTTAAGAGAGCTTATGACAGCGTGAGCCATTGTCAGCTGAAGAGGCTCATAAGCGTACTTCCATTGCATAAAAACATCAAAGGACTACTCAAGAATGCAATGGGACAGTGGTCAGTCCGGGTGAGAGTCGGGACAGACAGAACTACTCCCATATGTGTGAAACGAGGAGTGTACCAGGGAGACTCAATAAGCCCGCTTTTGTTCGTGCTCCTTAGCGCCTGCATAATAGAGCATATAAAAACTGAAAAAAAAAAACGTCATAGGGAGTACAAGAGGCAAATTCGAGATCCTGGTCTTTATGGACGACTTCAAGTGTTTCTCAACCACCAAAAAGGCCTCAAAGCCATCACGGAAGCACTCAAAAACAGCGCCGATGAGATAGGACTGTCTCTTAACACGGAAAAATGTGGGATGTACAGCAGGGATTTTCCGGGCGAAGAAGAAAATGTACCTTTCCTACCACAGGTCCGGGATGGGTACAAGTACTTAGGTCTCACACAATTGGAGAGAGATCTTTCTGGAAACTGCGACTTAATTGAGGAGAGAGTACTTCAACTGACAGAGAAAATCATGCAGTCTCGGCTCACTGTCCCGCAGAAATCACATCTGTTCAACACGACAGTGATTCCAAGCGCAATCTATGTGTTGGGCAATATGTACCCAGATGAGAAAAGGGCAACGACTCTTAAAAAATGCAGAGATCTGGACAAGTCAGTGAGAAAGATATTGGTTGTGGAAAATATTAAAGGAAGAACCTCGTCGAATGCCCATGTATACCTGCCAATTCGTCTGGGTGGTGTTGGCTTGAAGTCGATAGAACTCGAAACCGAGATCCAGTTCATTCTTAGGGGTATATACCTTAAGTCCCATCCAGAGATGCAGACCACGGAGAACAAATTTCAATATCTGAAGAAGGCAGGCTGGAGGAACCCCATTGGGGACTATGAATTTGTGGTGGGGAAGTACAGCTGTCCACCCATGGACCTCGGTGCGGACAGCATCACACGGAACTGCAGAATCGCTAGGGACCACATATACAAGAAATATTTCGAAGATCTGGAATCCGAATGGACGAGCGATATGCACTATGGCAAGGTCATCGCCAGGGAGAAAAGTAAGATCTCGCTCCCAGCTTATTCCTCACCACTCATGGACGAGTGGCGGTTTTCCCTGCTGCATTCAGCAGCGGATGAGCAGCTGCATGGACTTGGGGAACTGCTGGAAGAAGGCGAAATTGTAGAAGATGCAATCATGCAATAGAAACTGCCTACCACGTGAGCAGTGGCTGCCTAACTGACCAATTTACATCCCGACATGATAAAGTCGTACACTGGCTCATAAAGTCAATGCTTCAAAGTCAGGAAGCACCGCAAGAAATACTCGCGAATTTCCCTTTTGGAAAGGCCACCCTTAATACTGACTACAAATGGGGCGATCGAAGTGTAGCTGTGAGAGCGAGCAGCAAGATCCTTACAGAGAGGAACTTGTACCACAACAAGCCGGACGTGATGATTAAACTTGATAACCCTCCGGAAATAATATTGATGGAGGTCTCAGTGGCGCACCTGCAAAACTACGCTTTGCAAGAGAGAATTAAAAGGGTTCGATATTCAGTCAATGGAATGGCCAGGATTGATAATAGGAATGTCGACACGGTGGGAAGAGACCTTAACCTGGTGGGAAACCTGAAAGAAATATACAGATGCCCAGTCTATCTGGGGGTATTTGTGGTGGGGTGCTTCGGGGAAATTCTCGCCACGGAAGAGCATGTTGGGTGGAGAAAGCTCCTGGGCAGTTTGGGAATGGATGCGGTCGAGGTCCAAACACTGATCAACAAATGCAGTTATAGCGTTGCCGTGTCTACATCGAACATCCTACTGAGACACATGGACTTCTCGGCCGGTTCTCACACCTAGGCATTTCTTGCTTTCTTTTCATCATCTGTTTAGTTGTTTGTGTATTTGATTGTTAAATAATTGTTTTTCTATTTATTTTGCGTACATACTTGTACAATCTGTGATGGTTAGGTTTAGGCTGATCATTGTTACATGGGTGTAAATAGGTTTTAACATTGGTTTCATGAGTAGCATTTTATATTTATATAAATTGTGATGTGTGAAGCTGATTTAAATAAAGAGAATATACTACCGAGGACCACGAGTATTCTTGGAGAGTCGATGAACTTCGCACAAGAAAACATCAAGTGAATAAAATAACCCATCGAAATTCGACACAAAAATAGCATTTTGATGTTCAAGTAATGCTGTTTATCACAAAAACAGTTGAACGTATCGATAAATCATTTATTTTACGACATTTCAACATCTCTTGACATAAAGTAAACAAAACATCAAGTGAATAAATCAACGTATCGAAATTCGACACAAAAATATCATTTTGATATTTAGAGAGTGTTGTTCATCACTAAAACAGTTGAGCGTATCGATGAATCATTTATTTTACGACATTTCAACATCTCTTGACATAAAGTAATCAAAACATCAAGTGAATAAATCAACGCATCGAAATTCGACACCCAAATATCATTTTGTTATTTCGAGAATGTTGTTCATCACTAAAACAGTTGAGCATATCGATGAATCATTTTATTTCATTCATCATACTTGCTCATACAAATATTAAATTCTGATACAGTATCCAACTCAACTATAGGATACTCAAAAGACCTATTACCCTTCTCTACCTTCAACAAAGGACGCAAACAGGCACGCAAATCCCGAACTGTCTGTGTATCCGAACATTTAAAACCTCTTACACGCAATTCATATTGTAATTCATCTTTCTTAAGCCTATTAAGATTATTTTTCAGAACCATACTTGCCAAATACCTTTACAATAAAATCAAAATATGATCAAAATCTGAAAATCAAAGTAAACCGCACAAAAAAATTCAAATGAACCTTAAAAATAACAATCTATTTTCATCCAGTCACCACCTCAGTTGAACTTGTATAAATAAAAACAATCTCAAAACAAGTTCCCTCGAAACCACTTCGGGCCCCACGGTTGGGCGCCACTTTATGTCACGAGCCCGCCCGGTTCCAGAGAGTGTACCAAATACCTCCCGGACTAGCTCTCAGAGCTGAGACTATTTACTAGGGCGCCACTCTCTTTTATGATGTTAAATAAAAGGAGGTATCACCACAGATCTCAGGGGAAAACAAAAGAGAGAAAACGTACACGAAAACCCACTCTCTAGAAGCCAGAACAAGCTCGATCACACAAAATGAGAGTAGTGACTGGTAGGAAGAAAAAAAGAATCAATTGTTTAACAATTTAATCTCACCAAAAATGTGGTGATAACACTACAACTAATCAATGTCCTACCACAAAATATCTCTATCGAACTTACTAGTCAAATATCTTAATATGCGTTTAACCGAATTATATTACTAAACTTATCACCCAAAGGTGAACCTCAAAGTTAGATTAATACTGGCCAGCATGAATAAAACACCTATGTAACGGTCTATATCTAGGTGACTGAACAACAGGTCAACTGTTTATCGCTATATCAATGTCTCGACCTAAGTCGTTTATATTCTCAGATAACTTAAATGCTACGGACTAACCTTACATAACAGTCTAAGATGTACAGTGACTGTGAACAAAAAGGATATTATGGGTTCTCAACCAACATTCACTCTTCAACCCTCGTAGAAAGGAAATTGGGTCAATACGTACTTCAGGCTCTTCGTAATACAATAATTCACATTACTTCCACAAGGCAAATGGCAACCAGGGTGTCTATTGTTCGATCTTCCAAGTAGAATGTGTTCAGATAGCTAGTACAGATGGTTTGTACAGAACGTAGATCCTACGTAGACTCACTTATTTCAGACAACCTCAAAACCGCCTCAGACAGCTCGCAGACAGTTTGCAGATAGTTCACAGAGTTCACAGACAGTTCGAGATCCGCAGCACAACAAACATAAGTACTCTCAACATAAAACGGAGCTAATCTTCTCCATCGAATATCTTCCCTTTATAATCCGCATTAAGCGTTAACCTTTTCCATAAACCAAATAGAAACAGGTCTCTATTAGGGCTTAAACCATAAATCTTGTTCCAATCCGCAATCAATACGATAAAAATCCAAGAGTTTAATGGTTTGATACTCGCCAGAAAAACGGAGAAAAGCAAAGTGACACGCTCCAGCTGATTTGCGTCAACCCGACATATACGACCACAGACGCAATCACAGAGCGGAGAGCATTCAGTAACGCTACCATCAACAGTAGTGCCACGGGTCGGAAAATGTACTATCTAGATAGCGGCGTTGCCAATAGTTGGTCGGAACTAACGGAACGGAAATTTTAAACCGTGACAACTCCCCTTCCTTCCACAGGAGGTGAGCATAGGTCACCGACGACTCACATAAGAACCATATTGCGCACTCGCCAAACAAAACTCAACGCCAAGATGGCAAAACAATCAAAAGTGAAAGATATCTAGTCACTGAGGGCGACCAGATACCGGCCTGTCCAGCTGGGTATAACGGAAAAACTACAAGAAGAAGAAGAAAGCAATCGATTCAACCAAAAACAAAACAATAAGCCAAAATGGTCGAAATGTCAAATTTTGAAACAAAGGAAAACTTAACCGGAATCCGAATCGAAGACCACGGTTAAGGTGCTGAACAAGGAGGACTTGCTTTATCGAAGGTCGCAACCTCCACGACCCCATCACATCCTAGAGAGGTGATGTCCGAATCAGGAAACTCAAAATCGGGATAATAATTTACTCAAATATAGGCAACGTCAAAGCCGGAAATTCCAATGGTCCTCGTGGGTAAAGTGCGCTGCGACAATACACGACCACTGGTGTCACTAACTCGTCGGGAGTTTCTCGAAAAAAACACAATAAAAGGAAAATCTCAATCAAGACACGCGCCTTCCAGGCAAACGCAAAGAAAAGTCACAATCGGGTATTTCACGTCATCAACTCGGAATCAAAAACGCCAAAAGTCGCCACATCGGCACAAAAAAAATCCAATCGCCGACACGGCAAAAAAAACCACAACACTTCTGCTCCAAGGCAGC